>WUQG02222526.1:0-21210 GCA_011317285.2 Androctonus mauritanicus
TTCAGCTGCAAGACATAATGTAATTTCTCCTATGGTATTAAACCTATTGTCATTCAGCTCAGATTAAGTAGGTCTAGTCTAAATTTGTCTTATACACTTATATCAGATGAATCATATTTGGACGATCAACACGATGCATTTTATGTCACCAGAAAAGATAAATTTATATTATAATCATATTTACCTGCCAAAATCTTTTTGTTTTTTAAGAGAAAAATTTTCTTTATTTATCTTCACAAACTATAATTTTTTGTCAATTTAATTTTACATTCAACAAAATTTAATTATATATTTATATTTAAATTCTATTCTTTACTTTTATTATTATAAAATCATTATTTTTTTTAACTATTCATAAAAAATAACGTTATGTTCATTTAATTTATATATTAACAATATAAGCCTAGATAAATTGATTAAAAGTAATAATTTAATGATAAATATAAAATTTTAATTTTCTGATTAAGAATAAAAATTTTATATAACTATTTTAAATTAAATTATTTTTGTATATGTATTCTTTAAATATATTTAATTATTAAAATTTCTCATAAATTATCTTTGTATGATAAACAGAATTTTTTAAATTTTTTCATTCCCTGTTATTTGTCTTAAGAATTTCAGATATGTCGTTTATAAAATCATTAAAAGGCAATAAACATCATGGCAAAATTCTTCATTTTTATAAACATATTTTTCGCAATAATCATGCTGATAACATTTGAAAACAAGTTGAACATTTTTTCAAATATAATATTAATTTAAAAATTTTAGCGATTTACTTCGAATTACTATTAAAAAAAAAATAGATAGTCAAGTAATTCATTAAATCTTCGTTATATTCAGTGAATAACTTAGAATGAATATGGAAGGTTAAAGAGTGACCGAAATATCAATCACTGCTTAGATTGGTGTGATAAACCACGTTATTCTTGATCGATAATCTGTTTGTGAACTCTAATAAAATGCACTTCTCCATTTAATCCGAATCTTTCGCAAGTTTATCTTTATTAAAAAGTTACGGTATAAAATATATTAAATTAGCGAATTTTTAAAGTGTTTTTTTTTATAAATAAAAATTTTACGAGATTAAACAATAATTGAAATTTTCATAAATTTTATTTAACAGAACTAGAGATATTATTTTATCTATTTTTTTATTAAAATAAAAAATAATAATATAGATAAATAGTATATAAATAAAAAATACTTATATTAAAATTTTAGTTGTCGTATATTTTTGTAAAATTTATAATTAAATTAAATTTTGAATTGTACATTAGTATTAAATAGAAATAAATAGGAATATTAATAATAATCTGTAAGTTGAAAATTAAACTGAATTTCAATCTCTGTAACGCTAATTATTATTAAATTATAATGCTATTATTTATTTAATGCTTTATAGGTCATCGACCGTCAAACATGTGCTATATAATGTTATTAAATACAAATTCTAAGTATTGAGAGATACAGTATAGTAATTAGAGCAATATCTTATTTTAAATAAACAATGGCAGATGCAATGGTAACAGACAATAATAATAATAATAATAATATTTATTAAACAATTAGGGAGGATCCCCTGTAGATTAGGAGGTACAAAATGAATTTTGTTGGGTGGGAGATGAGATTTTTTCTATATCACATTTTTTTCGAAAAGGTTCGAGGGTAGGGCAGGTTTGGAATAAGTGATTTATGTCGATTACATCATAATTACAAAAACGGACAGTATTTTGGAGGGCATAGAGGGATAAATTTGTCTAGGAAACGGAGATGAAATTTATTAATTCGAATTTATGTCAATATTTCTTCTAGATTAAAGTTGAAGCTACTATGAATGTAATATTGGGTTGGATTCGGGTTGAGGATAAACCTGTACCAATTATGAAATGCAGAACTGTATCGAGATTTCATATCTTCAGTAATGGAATGAAAAATATCATTATTAATCAGTTGATTCTGAATTTCATTCCAGTTTGGATCGGAGTCCATTTGTAAAAATATAGATAAGCCAAATCAGGTGAAAATATTGTTTATAGAACAAAACCAATTAAGGTGTTTGATTTTATTTTTAGAGACCGAGTACTGAAAAAAGGAAAGGCATTTATATGAAGAAGAATTAGAGTTATTATAAGTTTTTTTTTTTTTTTTAACAAGTTGAGATGTTTGAGTAGGTATATATTTTAATGCCAAAGAAGTTATATAATTTATGCGAAAATTGTTATGTTAATAAACATGACCATAATGCATAAATTAAACCGTAAATAGAACACAATAACGTATCAATTTGCTTTCTTCGTTTGCCATGGCCGAATTAAAACAAAAAGAGAATTTAAATATAGAAAATATATTACTTGGAGATGTAATTGTTTCAATTTAAGATTGTTTCCTTTAACTAAAAATACGATTAATTTGAAAAGAGAACCAAAGACATTTCGTATCATTTAAATAACAAAAAGGATTTTTATGGATGACCACTTTATATAGAGATTATACGTATTGGAGCCCTGCTAATAAGGAAGATCGATTAAAAATTTATAAAAGAAATTACAGCTTTCGTACTTTTTTGTTTATTTTAAGAAAATCAAAGATATACACATATTAATGTATTATTACAAATACAATAATTTATTAGCGAAAATTTCTCAGCTTCGAGAAAGATTCGATTAATTAATTAAATAAATAAATAAAAACAAAAAGTAAAAGTAGGAAAGCACTTGTAAAAAAATTTATTAGTAGGCTATAATTTAGATGTAAATAGAATAGAAAAATATCATTTAGATTATGTTAAAAAAGTAAAACTGATAAAACAACACTTAAATTTGGTTAAATATTCTGTCAATTCCTTCATATTTGTTCAATATTTTAATCTGTTTTAAGAATGAATCAACTTTATAAATTATTAAAATATTTGTTAGAGGAAAAATTCTGATATTCTTTTAGTTTAATACGCGTATTCGTATTAAATGAAAGGCATTTATATATGATTTAAAATTTAAATTCGATATATAATTGAATTTTGTGCTTAACGAATCTAAAAAGTTTAATTATTAGTAAAGTAAATGGAAATTTTATTAATTTTAACTTTAACAAAAACTATGAAATATGAAAAAGTTTAGATTTAATAATTCAAAGGATATCGAAGGAAGAAAAAATATATATACATATATAAAATAATTGAATTTTGGAGATTAATTAATAAAATTTTTTTAAAGAAAATAATTCGATTGCCTATTATAATCTTATTTAATCATTAATAATTAATAATAAACTTTCTTTTTATTCAAAATCTTCGATAATAAAAATGATTACGGCGTAAATAAATTTCAATAAATTTAATCTTTATATTTCTAACTTGTCAATCAATATAATTAAATTTTAGATTAGAATTTCCATAAAGTTAATACGAAAGTTTTGCAGATTTATAATTCAATATTAAATTACCAAATATTTGATAACATTCTTAAATTATTAAAATGTTTGTTAGAGAATATCAACTAACTATTAATTAATATTTTGAAAATTTCAAACTATAGTTCCAACTAATAACTATTAAATAAAACTATAAGTCCGTTAACGACGGAATTGTAAATTATAACTAATCTGAACGATATTTTAGCCGTAATTATACCTAATTTATTAATTATCATTAAAGATAAAGCTTGGATTTGCTTTCACTCTATTAATGACTGTAAGTAAGTTAACGTTTAGCCAATGAAATGCGCTTAATATCGAGTGAATTATTCTCTGAAAGATTCCAGATATTTCACTATTATTTGATCACGCAACATGGAAATCCAACATTGATGTATATCGGAATTATAACAAAAATTGGAATAAATTCATCTTATTGCGTGATCTAGAATTTGTTATAACGTTTAAAGCTTTTTCTAAGTATTTTAAAAAGATAAATTTATCTTTAATTATGGGTTTCCTGATAAAGATATGAAAATCGTAAAATAAATTAAGAATTTTATTACTTTATGAATTTTAAAATCGATTTTTTTTTACTTGCTAAATCTTATCCTAATTCGATTTAAACTAAAAATTGAATAACGATAATTTTCACTTTAGTCGCATAGATTTAAAAAATATGTTTATATATTTTGGATTATTTTAATAAATCGAAAGAAATTTTTGAATGTTTTCAGAACGTCAGACATTTTTCATATCGAAATACATTTTTTTTTGTGATAAGTTTCTCAATATAAAATATATAAGTAAGTTGTAGGTTATGGTATTCTTCATATCTCTTGATCGATCCGTTGAAGATTTAACTGACGTTTGAAAAGAAAAAGAAAAGAGGGGAAGAAGAAGAAATCCGATCTTTCGCAACGATTGACATCAGTAGAACGATACTGTTTCGTATACCGAAGTCAAGAAAGGAATGAAAGATGAAGAAAATAGATGGAGAGAAAGAGAAAAAAAACACTTCGGGCTAAAAGTAAGCTTTAGTTGAAACACTTTATTGCCACTTATTGCTTCAACCATTCCAATGTTTGTACACTCAACGCCAATAAGCTTTCTTTACTCACTATATTTGTTCTATCATCAAATTTTCTTAACATTAAAAAATTATGAATAACCCGAGTATATTTTCCGAACTATAAATAAATCACATATTCTTTTAGTCGGGTCTTTAATAAAATATAAGATTTTTATTTAACATAATAATGCCACTCTTAAACGTACTAGAATATAAAATTTTTAAATTTTTCTATTACTTTTTCAGTAAGAAAGCTGGGAAAAAATAACTTATGTAAGTATTATTTATACTACATAGTTTATTCCTTTTCTTCTCTACCGTCAGCTCATAAATTCTATGTAAATCTACAACATAATGCCGCCATCATCTTTGATCTGTTTTTGCAACTGGTGCCATTTAAACAGATCGCTTACAGACTTTATATTATTATATAATAACGAATATAATTTTTATATAAAGAAGATATATTATCTGAGCAATATATTACGCAGGCAGTTTAAAATATTGTGTTCTCTTTAGAAACATTTAGATAATTTCGCAATATCCATTATGGTGCGAATATTATAAATCGTTTTATTTTACTGTACAATCTCAGAAGTATTTCCATTTAATTAATTAGAGTGCAATCGATGATAATTAGTTTATTTCTCCGCTGTTAATCTGGATAATATATCTAAATACAATAAATACGCTATTTAGCAGTTTAAAACAAAAGAAATCTTCATAAATAACAAATATACGAATGGCAACAAAAAAAATTAAAATTAAAATAAATGAATCAGTTTTAAATCCGAATGGTGGAAATGAAGATTATGCCATAAAATTATATAACTCCTTACGTTACGCAGATGTTTATATGGCGTAAATCCCAACATGTATTGGCTTTTCTAGTTTTATCGTTATTATTATTTGATGTTTTGAGGAATACGACATTATAAAATCATTAATTTGCCGTTATACATAAAAAAAAATGTATGGTTTAGTGTATAAACCAGAGATCAAACTAGGTGCAGGAAATGAGATCATTCCACTATCTTGTTCACACTTCCTTATAGGTTATTTCTATCGAGTTTTTCCTACAAAAGCGGAAAAGATTTGTTTGTTCTGAAGTTTCAATAAAGAGACGTGTGTATTTAGATTTGACATAACAGCCATGTTTATCTTAACCCAAAATCCCTAGGCAAAAGGTCCAATAAGCTAACAACATACGCGTGTAATAACGATAATTCGTTTTATTACCATTCGCCAGACTCTTACCGCCATCTATCGGTAATATAATTAATACTAAACTTATCGATCGTCCGAAATTGTTACTTATTACACCACATTATAACGTTCGGACAACGTATTGTTTAATATTGTTCGGAGAATGGAATTACTTAATTTATTTATATGTCGTAATTATAAACTTGTTATAAATCATGAGTCGTATTATCGCAGAAATAAAAGTCGCGCCATCTGTTTGTCGAGATATAAACCAAGTTAAATAATTTATTACAAACATTACTTATTTAATTCGGATGTAATGTGTTAATATTTAATTAGTAAATCAACAAAGTTTAACTGACATTTATGTAAAATACTTTTCATAAACGTAAATTTTACACACGCCGACGTCTTTCGTATAAAAAAAAAAAAGAAAGAAAATATATTTTGATTATAAATTATAAAATTTCTGCATTAATTACGCGAATTTATTTTTATACTTTTATATCGATCTGTTGACTTTATTAGTTTTATAAAATAATAATAAACTACAACGTAACGATGTTGTTTTATATAAATAATAAACGAGTACAACAATAAAATTACCAATTTTAAAACTTGGTTTATTACATTAAATATAAAATATTTTTACATTTTGAAAATATTTTCTTCCTTAAGTATTTTTCAATTAAATATAATTAAACATTTAAGTTATTTATATACTTACAGCTATACCTGCGCTTTATAACTTCAGTTAAATAATATTTTATTCATATAGCTAGCTATAAGTATATAAAGATTAACTTTTAAAACTCGATATAAATAAGTACATCCATTTAATCATTGGCATACTCGATACAATTCTAATTTTTAATAAATAATGCACGTTTGGCATAGTTATGCTAATTTAAAAAAAAATAAAAACAACTTTTTCTCCGGTACACTAATATAAAAAACAGGAAATTTTCGATAAAATATTATCCCTTTAAATTATACATAATGCAGAATATTCATTTTTTATATCGCTACGTTTTTTTTCTGATTATTTTGACAATGGCGAAGGGTCTTCTACCACGCACAGATATTTTAAAATAATAATAAAACAATTTGCATAATGGAAAAAAAACCACTTTACGGTTGTGTCGACTTATTTATTACTAACAAATTCGTATTTAAAATACATATATAAATTAATTCGAAAGAACAAATCTTCATTCTGGTGATGTTTATGTAACAGTCTTTGTCTCTAGCAAAATAGCTGCTGTTAGGAAGACGATGTAAATTGTTATTAGAATAAATCCATACCATCGTTTAACTTGAAATTTAAGTGCAGTCATTACTAACATTGTTAAAACTAAACTGAAACATAACGTTCCGTATAATAAACTGACCAGACTCGTATATTTTAACTAAAAACGAAAATAAAAATCCGTCATAAATATCAAAGAACTAAAAAATATTTTCTAAACTTAAAATTTTTATCGCGCTACAGATTCTAATTTTAAAAACAAACGCTTGAAAAAATTTTATGTCTACGAGACAATATTTTGAATTTTTTAGTTTTAATCAAATAACAATTAAATTCGTATTTAAAAATTATTACTGAAATTAATTCACCTCGATCGGATAGCCTCCTTTGGCAATGCCAATGGTGTAAGGTACACCTACTCCGAGCAATAAATCTTTAGTTAATTATTAAGAGAAATAACATTATGATTATTATACATTAATTAATTCTGCACGAATTCGAATAAATATTTCAAATATTTAATTAATGTCTAAAATATTCCCCCCCCGAAGCGATTGTTTTTTTTTCCTGGGTGTACGTATCAATTTTGTTTACAATTTCATATATATTTTATTTAAATTAATTTTTTTTTTAATATATTTGAAAACTAATTAATCATCTTTAATGTACTTACAGATTAAAATGGGTTAGCAAAAACAAAAAAAAAAGCGAAGTTAAATTATTTTAAGAAGGTTTTGAATTTGCTTTAAAACAATAATATATCAGGATTGGTGATTTATAGTATGTATACCGATATTATCAAATAATGATATCAATTATCTAAATAAGATACTTCTCTATGTAAACTCATTCCGCTAAGTGATGGTCGTGTTTCAAACTGCATTCACTCTCAAGAAATTTCGATATATTTTATTAAAATATTCTTCTAGTGAGTTTTAAAAAATCGTTTATCCATTAAAATACCTATATTTTTGTTAATTTCAAAATATATAAAGTCATCATATCAAAAGGATACTTAGTAATGGTCCTCCATAACAAGCAGAAATTCCCATTCTAGGATATCCTTGTTTAGCCACTGATGTGTTTGATATAAAATCTAAATCGTACAGTTACGAAAATTATATTAGATTATATAAATTATTACTTATATAAATTTTTAACAAAATCCCTTAATTAAATGAAGATCGTATGGTTTTACACAAATTTGAAAATTATTTTTAGACTTAACCATTCATCTGAAACTTTTAAAATAATAAATTTTAAAAATTTATGGTAACGTTAAAATTATAGCGTATGACAATTTTTTTCCAATAAAATTTCTTTTCAAAGAATATATATGGTTAAAAATTCACGAATGATTTTTTTTCGTTTCGTATTTTTATTACTTTTTTATATTTTTTGATTTGAATACAAAATTTTAATGCGGATTATAAACGCATTACAATAAAAACCCGAGAGTAAAGATCATGTTAAAATAACATATAATAATTTTCATAAGTACGTGAAGCCATCGAAAGTAAATATTTAATAAGAAAAAATTAATTAAAATTTGATTTTGTTTTATTCCGCTCGATTTATAATAACCAGATAACAAAATAAGATTTTCGTTTATTAAAATGTCAGAAAGAAAAAGCATTTCCGTATAAATAAACTCGATATATTTAATAAATGCGTTTTAAATGAATTTTTAAATTATTATCGATTAGATTATTTTCACTAAATTATCATATATTTAAACAAACTTATAGAATGATTGGTTAGCGAAATTCTATTAAATTGAATGAAAATACAAAAACAAATCATAAATAAATTATTTAAAATTATAATTTAATTTAATGTCTTAGCCACCATTAAATACTTTACACTAATGCATAAATTAATTTTGTAAATAATAAAATTATTAATTTAATGAAGTCGATAATTTTGACTTTTGACCAAAGGAAAAAGGAATATACTTCCATATTTAAATAATACCGTTTTGATAAAAATAACTTCCTTAAATTTAATACCACAGTTAAATTGATAAATGCCGAATACTTAAATAATACCGAATTTTTTAAATCAATAATCGATGGAGAGTATAGAAGAACAATATCTTACTAACTGAAGAATCCGGGATCAAACCCGCCATCTACTAATTTTTTTTTTATGATTTTTATTTTTCGGGTCTAACTCATCGATCTTCATCTCTCGACCCTCCGGCTATCTCCACTATCGGTATGGCAATATAATACTTAACAATAATAATAATAATGTTCACATACCTCCGATACTGTTTCCCCAAGCTAATACTGTCAAACCTAAGATGGCATCGCTGAGACCAAATACAATTCCAACTGTCTGTTTAAAATTGATAAAATATTTTAATCTTATTAAACTTCGCAAATAAATTAAATAATTCAAATATTTAATTTTTAAGAAGAAGAAGAAGAAGAAAACTAAGAAATATTTACTTTATAAATATATTATTTTTTTAAAAATTCAAAAGCGAAATTGAAAATGTTTTAAATGCACGAGAAATAATTTCATATTTTTCTTTCTTTATATATATATACTAAAATAAAAAGTAATTTAATAAAAATTTTCACTGCAAACGTAAATTTGAATTTATATATAATTATATTAAATTTGTTTTGGCAACATAAAAGTTTTTTTTTCTGAAATATAAAATAGGATAAATATTTATATTAATAATAATAATTATTATTATTATTTATTGGCGAATGAATACAAAAATAATAATAATTTCAAAGATTTATTTAAAAATTCCAGCCATTTTGATTGTCTATGTTATAAGAATTGCCTGACCAATAACGAACGGTTATTTAAATTTAAATGATGCCAAATGATTGGTTCTTAAGATATCGCGGAATGTCATATAGGAAAAAAAGAGTATTATTAGAAACTTGCCTTTAACAAAGAAACAATTTCTTTGGCGATGCAGTATATCCATGTCACAGATACTGCAAAACCTAAATAACTAAAAATAGAGTAATATTTAGGTGGTTCTTCTTTTTTAGAAGTAAAAATAACTACCAGAGCCAGAATTATGGAAATTATTCCTACGACTCCAGCGATGGGAAAAACGCCTCCGATTAAAACCAGACCACCTGAAAATAATAATCGTAAATAAATTTTTATCACACGACTTTTTAAAAGATTTATTAAGTGTAAACTTTATGTGATAACTACAGCCATAAACTCCTCGTAAAACTGAAGTATATCCAAAAAAGTGTAATATAGTGTATATAGCCCATATGAAATTTGTATCTTTATCTTTATCATATCCACTGAATTTATTTCGTGTAAAGAGCGGAATCCATTCCTTTTTTTTTTTTTATCGCTTTTGATATACCACTTACGATATTTTTATTTATATTAAGAGAAATTGGTTATAATAACCTAATGAAAATTTAAGTTCGTATATAAAACTGACATAAAATGAATTTTTTAAAGTTTTTACTTCAATTTATTATCATATAAAGATAATTAATTTCACTAAAGTATTTTTATGATAAACCGCCTCTCTAGCGCCATCTATTGGCGGAAAAGCCAAACTATTTCTTCTAAATTTTACACATATTATTTTTATCACAGAATTTCCGGTTTAAATAAAAAATTAAAAAAAAAAACTGATTATTGATTAAGAAATAATGATAACGTTTTCGTAATTTGCTTACGTTTAGAGGCAAAGGCGATAAAAACGGGACCAACCACACAATGTATGACAGCCAGTGGTTTGTTCCAGTTATTTTCAGGATCTTCGTCGTCCACTAAAGGCGTTGAAATAGTCAAGAGAAAATAAATAGGCGACTGCAAAACACAAATATTAATACATGTAGAGCATTCGATGACTAGACTATAAAACTTGTTTTAATGAGGTAACTGACCTACCTTGAATATTTCCAAAATCTTACTGTACCACGGTTTTTCTGGCCAGGCTAAAATATCTATCGGACTTATTTGATAACAGAATATTTTACATTCTTCCGATTCGTTAGAACTCGCTTTCGATAATAGACTCGATAGACTCGTTTTTGATATTTGTGTATCCAATGTAGGAGGAACAAATTCTGCAAAAATTGCTATTTTATGACATTTTCTCAAAAATTTTATTAGGGAATTTAGAAAATAATTAACATTTTTACCTCGTACGTTTTGTTCTGATTTTCCGAAACTTCGACTTCTAGAATGCTCAGAAGCGCTGCGACAGCTTAAAACACTATCCCTTCTTATGGACATGGTTCTCTTTCGAGGAATGGCTAAACTGTTCCTATAACTAAATCCTATGATTGAACAGCATAAATACTATTTAGGTTTTTCGAGAATTAAAAAAAAATTGTCGATTCGAAACAGTATTATATATATATATTTTCAGTATAGTTTTATAAGTTTGAATTTTGTTCAAAATTATCAATATAGAATATAAATGAAACATTTTAATAAAAAAATTATGTATGAGTCAGTTTATTTCAATGGAGGACCAGAATTAACATATATTGACTTGTGAGAACTGTATTATCAAATAATGTTCGAAACTGTGTTTGTGACTGTTTAAAAATAATAAAAGATGAACTTTGGCCATTTTCGAGCATTGAATATGTCAAACTATCCAGTTAACTTATATATACATATATATATACATGTAGGATACATATATACATATATATGTGTATATATATTATGTGTTATATATATAAAATTATGAGAATTACGAGATATAGAGGGAGGATATTACAAATAAATTTATCTTTGATTTGTGGGAAAAATTTTCACCTAAAAACAGATTGATCGAATTAATCATTAAGAGAATATCTATAAACTGAATAACTCGCTGAAAAATTTATTATTACAAATTTAGGAAATTGCCTTTAATATCGATATAATTATTTTTATGATATTAATTTCCTTTAATATCGAATTTAGATTGTATTTTAATCATACATTATTTTTATATGTAGAGGTGATTTACTAGTGAATTTTTATATCTCATCCCACACAAAATATTCAGTCGGAAAAATTTAATACTTTTCGGCTGAATGTTGAATTTAAATAAATACATATATAAAAATTTAATATCTATCAATAACAGTAGTAAAAACCGAATGATGTTTTTAAACTCTAAAAAATGTCGTCTATACTAGTAATACATAAAAGTAATATCTTAAAATTTGATTTTTTTGTAAACAAAAATAAAAGTCAAATCATTATGCAATGATTTACGAATATTTAAAATGTTATTAAATCATCGTGTCCAGTCCGATTAATTCTTTGATAATCGATTGTGTGGTTATTTCTAGTCATGTTTGAGCTACTTAAGCTTAAATGGGAAAGTATCTCTTTAAAATGTTTTGGATTTTGTTCATATTTGCTGCGAATACTTTCCTGTCACGCTAGTACCGGTAAAGAATGTTCTTCGCTTACTAGGCAGAAAAGTGTATTTAACTGACAAATTTATCACTCGATACCTCCCTCTATTGTTTGAATACGCCCTTGTATATTAATCATGCAGTTTACTTACAAACAGTTATTTGTATGAATAATGTTTTTCTCGTATTTTGAAAAATATCATCGTGTTTGCGACACTTGAGAAGAATGTACTGTATATCGCTTACTTTAAAAATATATAGCATTGTCTCGCATTTTTTAAATGAATAAACACTTGTTAAGCTTTATATTTATGTTAATAACAGACCGAAAGAAGGAATTTTGTAAAATATTCCATAAGTTTGAGATAAAAGACAAGTTTACTTAATTATGGTATTTAAAATATAAATATATTTATCGTAGTTGGCGTAATAATTAATTTTTGAAAATTTGATACATTAATTAATAAGCATTGGCCATCGTAGGCAAAATAATTGAAAACAGTAAAATATTATTACCAAATATGAAAGGATAAATATTGTATGTATGATATTTAATATAGACTACTCACTTCTTAAAACTACTCCTTCGTTTTCTGGATCATCATCATTTTTCGCCATATTTGCTGTTTGTTCCAAAAGAAGTGCAGGAATTACTATAAATAAATTTTTCTATTATCAAAAATTAAAAAAAAAAATTAATTTTAATTTAATCGCATCCTTTCATCAAATTAAATATTTGTAATTTGAATATAAATTGTATAAACTTACTTATGATTCTATTAATAAATATTTTAAATTTAAAAATATTTTTTTATTTAACTGAATAATAGAAAATCATGTTTTATAAGATAAAAAGTTCCTTAAAAATATATTATCTAATAAATTTATTTTTAGCCTTTTTAAAGTTAAGAATACGTTTTATTTTACTATTAATAATTAAAATTTTTTGATAATGTATAGACACATAAAGTATAGATTAAAAGTAAATTTTTAACATCTTTTTAGCATACTTTATTATATTAATTTGAGATTAGATTTCGTCACATCAGCAGATTATTGTCAGAAAATATTTAAAATAGTTATTGTTATATCCAGGCATAACAGTTTAAATATGATAAGCGTATCTTTATAGAAACAATTGAGATAATGTATGTAGTGTATAGATTATATAGATAATTCGGATCATTCTCGATTGTAAGTAAGCTTAAATTATAATTCCACCCAGTTAATTCAATTTTCCGTATTTAATAATTCATTAACGAATAATGGCAGTCTAATTTGCATTCGCATCGACCCATTTATGTTATTTCAGATTATCAGCACTGAATGTATGTCACGGATAGATATTTAAGAAAAATTAATCGAGTTTTTATCGAAATCGTGTCATCCTTGTTTTGTAAACTTCTAACTTGTAAGTGAATAACTAAATTATTTTTAAATTATCATCGACCATCAAAATTCTATTCTATTATAGTGATAATCATTTATTATCATACTTATACTATAAATATTTATTTATTCGAACTGAATTGTTACATTTATAACGAATAAAAACAATTAATAGCGTATTAAAAAATGACTGTATGATGATAACCCAGCTCATTCTATTTTCCATCGAATTATTTTTATTTTTGTAAGCAAAATTAATATATATATGATCATTATGAACATTAATATATATAGTTTATTTTTTTTTCACTTTACCTACAGATGTTGATTCCTTGCTAATCGGTTCTTGAGGTTGAGAATCTGTTTTTTTATCGACGTCGGTAATTGATAGTTTAGGTGTTGGTTGCGCTGATAAACTTTCGTGACATTTTTGAAATACAATTCTACTCACTATCACCACTATAATATATACCATGTAAAGGGCGATAAAACCTATTAAATAAATATTTAAAATATATTTACAGATGCTTCTATAATATTAATAATTAACCATAAATACAGAAATAACATACCTATCGCGTGTCGAAGAGCAATTTCTTTATTATAAAATAAATAAAAGGCCCAGAAAGATGCGCAGGAGTAAAATATTATATCTCGTAGAAAAGGTCTTTCCATTATTTTGAATTCCTTGGTTATGCATATGCATCCTACTACTGTTGTAGTAACAAATATTCCGGCGCCTGAAATATATATTGAAGGATCATAGAAAGAAAACGGTAAATGGCGTATTATAAATATGAAAATAATTACCGAATAATTCGCCTATTACCAATTGTGAACGCGATTGTTCAATTCCTGCTAAAGAAGAAAATATGTCTGGTGCTCCATTGCCAAATGCTAAAAATGTTACACCCTGAAGAACACAGTTAAAGATATTTATTTTTTAAATGAAAAATAAAATTATAAATTCCAAGTATCATTTTTTATCTATCTTTTACCTAACTTACGTTAAAAGATTTTATTCTTTCGATGTTTATTTTTAGAAAAAGATTAATTATAATTTAATTTTAATTTATATAACTTACAATAAAAAGCTTTCGTATTTTTTATAATTTGTTCAAAAACATAAATAAAAAAAAAAAATCTTAAAATACGGTATTTAAAGTTTGGCTTATTTTTCGCTTCCTTTGATAATTTAAATAAGTGATTCTTATTTACTAGCTAATGTAAAAAGAAAAAAAAATCACAAATTCTCCTTCTAAATTTAATATTATTCCATACATAAATAAATATTTAATTATTATATATTTATTTTACTTTTTAAAATGCGCTTATTTTATAACTCTTGTTTCTTTAAAACCATTAAGGTTTTTCAGAAGATGCTGAGTACATACTGTAAAATATTTACTTAATTATTTAGGGATTTTCTTAATTTAAAAAAGTATTCAATATTATAAATATTAAAAGTGTTTACTTATAGAAGATATAAATACTTGGTATTAAAAATATTTATATTGCAATAATGAAATAGTTTTGTAAACATTTCGCTCGAATCTATCGAGAAAATTTCTAAAGAAAAGAAATTCTTTTCTTTCTGAAAGCTTTTCTTAAGCTAAGTTTTATAGAAAGATATACTATAAATGAATTATTCTTTCTGTTAAGAAAATTTTCTGAAAATGTTTCCTATATTGAAAGCATAAATTCAAATAAAAGGATCTTTTCTATATAAATTGGGAAACTTTCTTAAAAAAAGGAAGGTTTATAGGTTTATATAAGCAAATAGACTCGGAAAGAAGACAACTCAACATTTCTCGCAAGGATTTGAGATTCAGGAGATATTCGCCATAGATTTTACCCGAAGTGGATTTAAAGTGAGGGCTTTTATAAAGAAAGATTACAAAAGAAAAGACTATATAGAGATATGTATGAGACATATAATAGAAACTTTAGATTAGAAATTTATTAAAGCTCTTCTCTTCTATATAGACCTTCTATTTTTTCCAAAAAAGGATATTTACATAGGATCATTTTGCTTTAAGAATTCTTTTTCCAGTCTGGTTTATCAAAATCTCCACTTTATTGTCATTCTAATAAAAATTTTCTTGTTTTGTTTTCGTTACAAGGAACGATCTTATTTATCGTTTTTAATAAAAATATCTTAGGAAAAATATTAGTTTTAAGGAATCTTTAGACTATTAATCTTTCAAAAACTATAACTTAGCAAATCGGAAATGCCTTCTGCACCTAATCGCTATTATTATTTTATAATGTTATGTTATTTTTCTATTAAATTATTTATTTTTTCTTCTCTACATTTATTTTTAATTCTTATTTTCGATCCGATTTTTTATTATATTCTTTTCGATTCATCTGAATCTGCTTTTTTTCATATTTTATTATCAAAGTTTTTCTCTTATTAATTACTTCGCTTTATTGACTATTATTTAAACTACTTGTAAAAAATTTGCATCAAGTGATGAAAAACAAAATTTTATCATTAATTATTTTTTTTAGAAAATAGCGTTTAATTGCTGTTTTCGAAAGAATTAATTGCTATTTTCTTTAACGTAGTATCCTTTATTTTAAATTAATTAAAGACGCAAAATTAAAATGTATGTCATTAAAGTCATCTTCAATGGCGTGACCTCTTTATCTAATATTTTATTTTTTAAAAAATCTATCAAATATAAAAGTTATTATCTATAACGGTGAAATCTTTGAAGTTTGAACGTCAGCTCTTTTAAATGTTTAAGACCATAGAGTTAATTATGTGTCATCTACCTTTAATGACACCATCATCCTACTAAATTTCGTAAACTTGGTTAATTATTCAATAAATATTAAAAAAATATTGTATCTGAAAAATCTGAATATTTTCCAGTTTTTAAATAACTGAAGTTAGATTAAAAATGTTATATCGAAGCCAATTTTTAAGAAAACAGCTTTATTGAATTTGAAAATCTATTAATTAGTACGCGGGTTATTAATGAAAGACACACATACATATATAGAGATTAAAGCGATCTTAAAAATTTTACTTTGTTTAAAAAAAAATGGCTAAAAATCATTACAAAAATTATATTTCCTTCTATGATCTTCATTTATTTAATAAATAAAAATGGATAACTTTAATGATGCAAAAATATCAAAACCAGTGTATGAATTTTTTTTTTTAAATTTAAAATTGACACAGTTAATGTTCAAATTTAAAAAAAGGGAAAAGAAATTTGTTTTTAATAGAATTAAAAGAGCTTATACTTTGTATATACTTTTAGATATGTCGAATATAGAATCTTAACAAGTAATACAAAGTCTTAATGGCTTATAGACAGAAAGAGAAGCTAATTAAAAATTTCTAACGAATCAGTTCGGTATCGTTAGAGATATTTAATTTTTTTTCCTGATTTTATAAATTTCTTCCATTCATCCTAATGTATGAATTAAAAATAAAATTATTTATAGATTGAATTGCTATTTTTTATTTTTAATAAAGACATTTCATCAAAGTTAGCCAGTATAAAATATTCATAAATATTTTAAAATATATATATATTATAAATATAATTTAATTGTTATAAGTACAGCAGCATATAATTTATAAATTATATATTAATGGAAATTAAATTATAACATAAATGATATATCGAGTAGCATAAATCGTAGATATCGGCAAAACAGATTTTTTGGGGGGATTTAATCCCCACAAAATTCTCTGAATTTTAAAAATATAAGTATGGTATAACTTTAAAGTTAATTTACATTTTTTATTTTGAAATTTATTCATAGAGACTTTTATGAATCTGATATAAAAATTTAAATGTATTAAATATTTTCAATAATGGTCCCATTCGACTAAATCGCTTCGAAATAAACTCCTGACTTTAGTTCAAACAAACGCATCCAATTGAAAATTCCAACTATGATACTATCCCAGATACTATACTGTAAATATATTCGGTCTTTATCTTGTTTAGTATTCCTTATCTGAGGTTCTAATGATGACATATATTATACTTTTTTAGATTATCAAATCGAAATTCAAATAATATTTACGATTTAAAATTTTTTGTAACTAAAATTTAATCAAGAAAACTCTATTTTCTATATATATATTCCCATTTTCGGTTTAGTCTAAATTTGTTAAATAGATATCCCATAATCTCAAATTTAATGAGTTTTCGAACTAGGAAAACTCGTCTTTTTTCCCTCAAGGTAACTCGACTGCAAATACGTTTTTTATTTCAGTTAAGTTACCTTAACGGAGAAATACTTAAAAATGCCTTCCAGGCATTAATATGTATCAAAATTGAGACTATCTATCATCTGTTTAATGAATTTAGACAAAATTTATAATGAGAAAAAGTTTCTTATAGATAGAAAAAGATAGTTTAAATTTTAAAATAATAAAAAAAGTATTTTTTAAATTATAAATATCTTAATTTTGATTTAATATTCTAAAAATTCTGCCTTGTTATAGCGTAAATTTTCATTATGATAATAATGAAAATTTATGCTATAACAAGACAGAATAATTAGGATATTCACAAAATTAGGATATTTATGTTGAGATATCTAAATATCTGATTTAGGATAATTCCACAAAATAAGATCGAGAAGGATAAAGGGTGGATATATAATTTAAATTATGTTATAAATTTAACTATAGTATTGTCTGAAATGACGACCATTAAAATTATAATTATAATAATAATGATATATTACATAAATTATGATCAAATAAATATAATTCTTCTGCATTCTCCACATATAGGTATAGTATAAATTTTGTTGTATATAATTATATTTATACAAATACGCAACAATATATAAGCGTAGAAATCTTTTAGAAAAAATAAATTCAAAACTTTATACAAAATAAGTTAATTAAATTTTTAGAAATGTAATAATTAAATATAAAATATACCCAATCTTAGTTATAAATGCAAACACATTATATTTTTTACAGAAAATAATTTTTTATGTAAAAGAATTTAAAGCATTTAACATGTGTATTAGACATTTTTTTTGCTTTTAATTAATTTAATAAGTAAAAAATTAGAATTTTTTTCCATTAAAAATGAAATAAAAATAAATAAATAAATAAAAAGTCAAACGTAAGACATTTTGGCTACTCGCTTAGTCTATCGAAATCAAATTTCACGATTTTAATTTCGACAATATTTTCCAGAAAAATCAGGGATTTGCCATTGATATCTACTATTCTATATTTTCAATTTCTCATCATTCAAAATTTCAATCAACTTGGGATTATAAAAACATTGGTCGTAGTATAAAGAACTGTTTCCTTATAAAAATACTCTTTGTATAAAGTATAATATAACATTAATATTAAATCATTTTAATGGTGTTAAACACTGCATAGAAATTTTATATTATGTTGAATATATGATGTTTTATTGCAGAAATTAACGCTAACTTATCACAATGTTATTTATTACATAAATTATAACAATAATTTTGTAATTTTTTTAAGAAATAAAGATTAGCAACAAAAATAAATAGTGAATAAGCAATATATCTTATTACGAGAAATGTCTACTGTATCGAGATGTATTGCTTTATTAGTAATATTTTATCCCAACAGATTGATGATGTGTATATCTCATATATAATACATTAGTACCAATTTATGCAAGAAAGTTGCCATCATCAATTATGTCAGTGATTAACTCGCAATAGTTTAAAAATCAGATTTTGTGCTTTGTAAACATTATATCGACAGAAAGTTATGTATAACTTATGAAATGTTACCAGAATGATCTTTAAAAGAAAAAAATATATAACTGAACTGAATTTTCATAACATACTATAATTTTAATTATTAATAAAAATTATAAAATATAATATCTATAAAATTATGCATATAGAGTGAATCGAGGGAAGTTGACCAACTTTTTCTTTTTGACTCTAAATGCATATTAAATTTAAATATTCTCATTTCATATTTTTTTGTATTTAAACTTTCAACGGTTTTGCATATATGACTCAATCAAAAATTTTGAAATAAAATCAGGTCATTATTTATATTTTTTTAAAAAAAGTTACAATTAGTCATCTTATCCCGAATATTCGGGATAAGATGTCAATGCGCTTTTGATGATATTAAATAGCAAAAATGAACTCTTTACTCATCCAATAAACGTCTTGTTCACTATACCATGTATATTTTAATAGAATAAATAATTAAATTCTATAAAATTAAAAGAATTAAATAAAATCAGATATTTAGGTATCGTATATACCCACATGCGACTCTTTGATATCTTTAATATAGTTCCATATCATGAAAGTCAAGAGTTAATATAAAGTAACCTCTTTTAATTAAGAAAGATGTAAGAGTTGTCCATTTGTCAATATAAAATAAGCTATCCCAACATCTAATAGAAAATGGATTAGCAGTTTTTTTTCTAAGCCCTTTGTATACAATTAGCATGAAACATATGATGAATTATTTACTGTGTGGGCCCATGCCATATTTTTCATCATCATTTTTCTATCATCTCCTTTTTAATGTCCTGTAAGATAAGTATAGGCCTACCATAAGTAATTCATGTCTACTCTGTTTATATGTTATGCTGCGAGTTTTAAACTTTTTTCCAACCCAAGACTTTTGTTTAGATCCTAATATATGTTCTTATCGTTTCATTTATGAAAACAAATTATAAATACAAAAATTTAAATTCGGCATCTCATCCCGAAGCAAAAATTGCCATCTTTCCCGTGGATCAGGGTGAGATGCAACTTTTAACACCCGACTTAAAATAGCCAAATTAGAACGACATGGAAAGCAAAGTGTTCTTTAAAGTATCCACTACACATTAAACATATTAATTTTTACTATGCTGATATTATTACGATTAATAATATCACTTCAAAAAAATGACTATGTAATTTTTGACGAAAATTCCAACACTCACTGAGAATTTTTCGATTTCCAACGCGATTAATAAATAATCTGATAATAATCTATATTTTTGGCGAGCTTATAGAAGGTTATAATAAATCACTTTTTATTACCTGTTTAAATACTAACGAATTAGAGAAAAATAAGCTACTTCTTCAGATTACTATCTTACCCGATTCACTATACTGTATATGCCATTTATATACAGTATATAAAACGCTTAAGGTTCATACAGTGGCGTCACTAGAGGGGTCCGCACCGGGTGACATCATGGTGGGAATGATACCCAATATTTTCGAACGTACAGCTCCGTTCAATGAGGTTTTCACCTTGACGGAGTATGTTCGGCTATCGGGCAATACTCGATTCGAGACCGATTAGTTACGACAGTACTATGCAACGTGATTTGCTTATCGGGCTATCCCATCGCACCGTATCCAACGCAACGAGATATGCAAATGAAAATCGAGCACTATCGTCTGTAATGTAATAAAGCCATTCGAAACGAAACTTATGATTTATTATTATTATACGCATCCATACTAATATTTATATAAGGAAACATCACTGATGTCTTACGAAA
>WUQG02222637.1:0-21209 GCA_011317285.2 Androctonus mauritanicus
AAAATAAAATGCACATATTGCATATAATACAGTGTTCGCAAAGTCCGTGAATCATAACAAATGGTTATATATTCACAGAAAGACATAGATATGCGCTTGAATGATTATAAAATGAAAGATATACTCACCAAATTATATTTCTACATCATTTTTGCAAATGTTCGATGTATCCAGCATTGGTCACATGGCATACATCTATTCTATAGTCCAGTTTGGCCCATACTTTACTCAGTCTATCAGGGGTGAATGTGGCAATGGTAGCTGTGATGCAGTGTCGCAGATTCTGGAGGTCCTGAGGTAGGAATGGCACGAAGACTTTATCCTTCATATAACCCCACAAAAAGCCATATAGGGTCAAGTCTAGTGATCTTGGTGACAGCATATGGAGCCTGCTAATTTGCCAAAATACAGTCCTCCTCATGTGACTTCTTGTGGGGTGATGTGAAGGACAATCTTCGTGCTACCCCTATCACAGGACTTCCAGAATTTGCGACACCCATCATAGCTGCTATTGCCACATTCGAATCTGATATGTTGAGTAGGGTATGGGCCAAACTGGATTATAGGATAGATATTTGCCCTGTGACCAATGGTTGACACACTGAACATTTGTAAGATGTGGAAACGTAATTTGGTGAGTTCATCTTTCATTTTATAATAATTCAAGGGCATGTTTATCTCTCTCTGTGAAAATATACCCATTTGTAATGTTTCACGGACTTTGTGAATACCACTTATATAATAAATATGTATTATGCAAAAATTAACAGCATAAGATTTTAATAAGAAACTTTATTCATCCAAAAGGTAAATGTTTTCCCACCCGAAAACATTACCTTGAAATAAGATTTCAAAGTTTTTATAATCTTCAGTTTCCGTATTACAATCCACATTTATGGAAAAGTTTTCTCATTAATTTTAACTTAATTGCAACTGATAATATTTTTCTTAATTTATTCTCTACATTGATAAGAATTCATTAAATAAAAGTACTGTATATAGATAGATGAAATTATAATGATTAATAATTTTTTCTGTATACCACCGTTATCTAAAACGTTAGCAAAAATTATTAATATTAATATACTAATTAATTAAAATGTTAATAATATTTCATCCAAATAGTAAATGGAAGAAAATCAAAGCGGTGGAGATCTTAAAATAATTCTTCACAAAGCTTTTTTAATATAATTTTTTAAATGATCAACGACAACTGAAACTGTGTTTGTTTTAAGTTATAAATAATTTTGTATACCGATAAAAATATTAACAATTTTTAATAGAAAATACAAATTTCACCGTATAAAAACTTCGATAAAATTTATTCAAATTATATCTTTATTTATGTTAGACTATCAAGACATCTTTTATTCATTAATGACTATCATTTGAATGTCATTATATTCAAAATTCTAATAAAAAATTACATTCTTTTGACTATCAGATTATTAATAAAACTTTGTAAATTAATAAATCATAATCAAACATGTTTTAGATGTATCACTAAATAAATAAAATTAAAAAATAATTTTTTAATTATAGTTTATTAACAAAACAAACTGGAAGCGAAAAAAATAATACAATCATTAAAATTCATATCATTAGTCATGCTAAACAATGTTTTTATTGAAAAATTGCAAAAAGAAATGTATGTAATCTTGAATAACTGTTTGCAGTTTATATTTTTTATTTTGTTTTGCAAAATCCTGGAAAAAATTGATCAGTTTTATGTACAGTCGAACCCCGATAAGAAGCCCCCCGTTAAGCCGCCACCCTCGTTGATCGTCAAGAAATTTGGCAGTCAACGAGGGTGGCTATTCATTAACATAGGGAAGATCATTAACATAGGGAATTTGGCGGAACGGATCTTCCCTATGTTAATGAATAGACAAACCCCGATAAGACGCCACCCACCAGTAGAAACGTCTAAACAAATATTTCTTTTGGTATTGCATTTGTCCTCGTTAATTCGCCTGGGGCTTGTAAGGTCCTTGGCAAAGTTACATCCCGAAGTTCATCAGCACTGTATACAGTATTAAAAGCTCTCTGGATTCATTTATAACCTGCGGATGGGCGAGATGGAGTTAACGATTAATCATGTGTTTCTTTAAGCCTGGTTCACATCTAGGTTGTAGAAAATTTAAGATCATAAGAACCAGATCGTTTCTATCGTTTATTGCGTAGCATAACGAGCAAATAAGGATACTGTAAGTAAGCAGTGTACATTGTGTTTTACAGAGATCTCAAAGTAGAGGATCAGAACAGCAGATAGACAAGTTTTCTATATAGTACTGTACTTATACTATACTGTAAAAATATACGGTTTTTTAGAAATGTTAAGCTTGGATGCTAAATATAAATGTACTCTATTTTATTAAATTTAATAAATTCCTAGTTCATTTTCATTTCTATTACTACACGTGTTTTCGATAAACCGCCAACCCCGATTAACCGCCAAAATCGTCCCCAAACGGATGGTGATGTCTTATCGAGGTTTGACTGTATTATGATTGTTTTTGGATATTTGATAACAAGTTAAATAAATTTAAAATTAGATATCACGCAAAAAATTTGATACTCGTTTGGTAATCTACGAAATCAGTTTTATCATTGAAAGAATATTCGTTGCTAAAACAATAGCACACGAAAATTTGTGAAAAATACCAGTTTATTTATTTGAACAACTTTTAATTTTTACAAATGTTCTGAGAGAGAGTTGCTTAAATTTCAAAGTTTATCATTTGTGATATCGCCTATTTCGTTCAATATTGATGTGGTATTAATGTTATTATTTTGAAAAAAAATATATGATATAACTAATTTTAATTAAATATACTGTACTTTAAATTATTTACAAATTAACATAGTTATAATTAATATAATTAGGCCAGGCGTAAGACTCAACGACAAGAACAAGAGAAAAAACTAAGCGAAATGAGAAGAAAACAAGAGGAACAACGAGTGAGAGAAATGGTAATTATGATCCAGAATATAATTAATAAGTAAGAAACGATTCTTTTTTTTTATTGTTTATATATATATAAAGGGATTTAATTTGGTATAACAGGAAGAAAAAAAAGCCAAAGAAGCGGAAGCAAAGAAAAAAAGATTGGAGGAAGCAGAGAGGAAACGTCAAGCTATGCAAGAAGCTTTGCAAAAGAGAAAAGACGAACCAGTTCAGCGTAATTTCGTCATACAAAAAAGGGATGATGGAGGAATCGGGAGTCTTGGAACAGGATTGGATAAGGCATCTTTTATATTTTGTAAATCTATGCGAACTAAATAAAAGAAAACACGCATAGCTAATTATTCTGTTTATTAGGTTATGATCGGTCGAGGAGAAATGACAAAAACCAGAGAACAGTTGGAAGAAGAAAAGAAATTAGCACTTAGTATAAGAGTCAAGCCTTTAAACATTGAGGCTCTAAGTGTTCAAGAATTGAGGCAGAAGGCCCAAGAGTTATGGGAGAAGTTAGTGTGCCTTGAAAGTGAAAAGTACGATCTGGAAGAGAGAAAGAAGAGACAGGATTATGATGTGAGTTATCAAAACACTAATAATCGTAATTATAAAACTATTATATAAAGGACCCTAAAGTTAAAATATCAAATAAATATATGTATTTATAAATATCAATACTTGCTTGGGAATTCTGAAGAAATATTTTTTTCAAGGATCAAATCAAATGTGGGCTTACTGAAAGATATTTAATTCTTATTTTTAATAATGAAATAAAAAATATTTTAAATGTTTTAAACCAGAAACTTAAAATATCATTATCATATGATTAAAAAAAAAAAAAAAACATTTTTTTAATCGTATGAAATGTAATCATATTAATCTCTTTAGCTTAATATGAAATGAAGAGAAAATAAGCAGAAATGGTTACTTATAAAAATGTCAGTAGAAAAATGTTATCAGTCATATTCAAAATTATTGAGAAAAAAATCACAAGCATTCACCAATATTTTATAGATTTAATCACAATATTACATTGATGAACAAAAAGTAGTTTACATCTATACAACTAATACATGTTCTTATAGAATGTAAATGATAATTATCCCCATCATTATTGATAAGGAATAGAAAATAGTCTTAAAATTACTCCACGCAAGATATTGTTAAGAATATCTTCAAATACCTTCCATGGAATACTTAGCGTAAACATTGATACGTATACTGTATATATTGATAGTGTAAACATGCATATATTCCTATCAAATACTTAGCGTATGAATTAATTTATTAACACAAAAGTTATTGGACTAACATTTTTTAAAATGTATTTTCTATAATTTTTTAAAAGACATCGCTTAACACTGCTACATATAAAAGTGAGATAATCTGTACTAATTGCAAACTCTATTCATACAATTCGGATGCACAATATTGATCAAATTACCAATCCATTATACAATTAACTAGAAAGCATAAGTTACTAACAGTTTCATATGTCACAAATATAGCTTAGATTCAAATTGCATGTTTTATTTAGAGAACAAGACTCATTAAAAGTATAAAATAGAACTGTACTCATAAAACAATTCATTATAACAGAGAAAATATCATGGTAAATGTCAACTACTAATAAACAGCAGACTTTATAGATCCTATAAACTTTAATACTCAATAATTTAATATGATTTATATGCTACAGATAGTAGAATAAACATAAGACGATAAAAAATTATCATTCTCTCCATATATTATAGACAGAACAGATATAGACAATATAAATAATTCTATTCCTAATATTATTCCAAAATTTTAGAATAGTGTACAAACATTAGATTTACATATAAAGTATATTCATATTCAATATAACAATTTTAAATGTGCTAATATTATAAGAAAATTCACGATAAATGATAGGCCTACCACACAATTTCTGAAAGTTCAAAATACGCAATTTCAACAACACTGAAAATACAATAAATACAAAATTATAACAAATATAACAATTTCAAAATATACAAACAACACTGTTCAAAACACACAATTTTAGTGAATCTCCGACATAGCTTTGTGGCAATTATTATTATTTTTTTTGAAGTGTTTTAACATTAGTTCTCACTGCAGAAGCTCCATGGTTTGTGCTGTCTGCATGAAACAACTGACCTAGATATTTTTCTATTGAGACGAAATTTGGATCTTTTGGCAAAGAGGAATAAAGATGGCAAACAAACTACAATAATTTGTCTTTTTTTTTTATAAATAAACAATAATATTTATATTGTACTGAATGTAACTGACTGGGGTTGCCAATTGTCCTTTATTTCAAAGGACAGTGTTTTATTCGTAGTTCGAAGTCCTTGCCCTTTTCTAAACAGGCAAATGCCCTTTACTTTACTTATTTGCAATAAATTAAATATCATATGTATATAAAAAAATCGTTCTAATGTGTAAATAGAATATTGTAGATTTAAATATCTGTTTCATGTTTTAAAGTTACAGTGAATAATTTAAGATTTTAAAATTTCCACTTAATTTTATTGTCATTTCACCAAGGAGGTTACATTTCACTATACATTTCGCTCAAATTTCACCTAGTATTTCACACTCACAGATGATGATGCCATCTATGAGTATTAAGTTCAATTTAGTTACCATGGTTAAACATTGAGTGATCTCATCTAGAACCTTCTTTTAATACATTTCTTTTATTTACATATTTAAATTGAATTGTTTTGTGTACAATATTAAATTTGTTTATTTTGTCAAATACTTTGTATTTTCTAAAAATAAAACCAAAAAGATTAATATTAAAATATACTTTCTTTTTAATTTGTAACTAACTGTATACAGGGTGTTCCGGAACGACATGGACAAACTTATAGGGGAGGTAGAAGGGCTCAAAAGAAGTCATTTTTGTCTAGTCAACAGAGCGTCTAAAGTGCTTTGTTTCCGAGTTATAAGATGTGAAAGGGACATCCAAAATTTTACTTTTTGCGTTATTTAAAGAAAACGGTTTTTTTTTCATTTTTTATGATATTTGGCACAGGGAATTAGTTGGAAAATTGCAATAACTTGGCATATGGATCGTTGTGATAGCGACTGTGGGGATGGAGATAGAAGGGTTCGGGAGAGGATTTTATCTCAAAAAAAGAGGGACGTTTTGCAATTCAAAATGTGAGACCGTATTCTTCAAGAACATTAAAAATTACATATAGAAAGATTCTCTCCATTTACATCGATAGGATGCACCATTTCCGAGATAATCGACTAAATGTGTTTCAGAATTGTCTTACCTGCTACTTCTCTGCACATTGCTTTACAGAGAAACTGATATGCGACAATGTTTGACAAAACGTAAGACAGATGTAGGCGATTTAGTAACTATGGTGGTATAGAAACATAAAGAAAAGCAACAGAAAATAACAAATTCTTTTTACATCACCATAACTACTAAATCGCCTACATTTGTCTTATGTTTTGTCAAACAATATCGCATGTCAGCTTCTCTGCAAGGCAATTAGTCATGCAGAGAAGTAGCAGGTAAGGCAATTCTGGAACACATTGGGCCGATTGTTTAAACGGAGTTTCTGTCGACCACGGTTTACAGAACACCCTGTATATTATCTTTAAAATAAAAAAATTATAGATTTTGGGCTTTATTAGATTTTTATGGAGTTGGCAATCCTAATTACAGCATGTAGCATTTAATAGAAATAAGTTATTGAGTGTATTTCACAGATATGTATATTATGTATATTTTGCCACTTTCATCATTACCGACTATCCTTTGTCCCATTTAATTTATATACTGTATTTGAGATTTCGTTATCATTCTATATATTAACAAATATGAAATTATTTACTCTAAACAGTTTTTAAACATCAGTTAACTTATCCATTTTTTCTAAATAAATATAACTGATATTTGGTTTTGATTCATATTTTATAAGTTATTTTACGTTTTATCTTATGTAGAAAGATTTTTATAGTTCTTAGAATAATTATGGGATATAATAATCAATAGGATTATTTTAACATTACAGTTAAAAGAACTTTCGGAACGTCAAAGACAAATCAACCGAAACAAAGCTCTTAAAAAAGGTCTTGATCCTGAGTGAGTGAACTTTTTATTTTACTTTTTTATAAATATAAAAACAGAGTACAATATATTTTCCCTTAACTTTAAATTCCTGCAAATCTTATACATATTTTGTATTGTTTGTATTTTTTATTTTTGTGTAGCATAATCTGCTAAACAGTAAAAACTATAAATATCAAATTTGGCAGAATTCTTTCTGATAGTCCACTTTAAATAACCAGACTATTCTGAATATTTTTTAAAATACACATTCTAAAAATACAATTACTATTGATTATCCGGACTAATGGAGGCAAGAATGTGAAAGAATAATTGAAAAACACGTATAATCCGAATTTTTTTGTTTTATTGTATTTTATGAATATCTTATGTATATAAAATAGAGGTTCTTAACCTTTTGATGACTCTAAACTTCCAATGGATTGTCCAATAGACCCATACCCCCTTCACTTGACTATCGAAATAATCATCACCATTCTTTATATTAGTTGCCAGTATGACTTCCAAATATGTCAACAGCTTGAATTTGCTGTACTTCAGAGATCGAGTCCCATACCCCCAGCATTTGGTTCTCATATTCCAAGAACCCCTGATATAAAAACAACTTATTCTAATCATATACATATATAGTTGTTATAATATGCAATATTATAACAATTAACTTATTCTAAACAGATAGTGATTTTTATTTGTTTTCGAGAATCCTAGAGATCTTTTTTTTCTATTTTGTGAATAAATTTTCCTCAAAGCTATCTTATCATTGTATAGTATTTTTCTAGAGTATTAGGTCAGTGGGACTTTCTCACTGATTCATATATTCGAGCAAAGTGCCTACACAGAACAGTGATGTACTGTAATTGGTGCGCTTGATAATTTCTTTTTTTTTCACTATCTTCATTTTCCTCTCGAAGATGATTTCCAACAGAAATAACTAATCTATATCATTCATATTTTGAATCTTTGTTCGCATGAATCCTTCTATAATTTATCAAATTTTTATTTGTTTGCGTTTTTAAATATTTTATGAATTTTTCATTAAATCTGTTGTCTTCAGTTATTACAAGTGCATATTTACAGTGCATAATTTTACTAATCAAGCAAATCAAGGAAAATGAAAAACAAATTAAAATACAATTATATACGGATAATCGACATACTTGATAATCAAGAATATTTGACTAGTCGTATCGGCAAAGCTTAACTTTATCGATAGATGAAGTTAAATTCTATCGATAAAAACTATAATGATAGATAGCGGAGAGCAGGGTAAATTGGCCATTGGATATTACTACTCTATATTCTTCTGATGAATGAATGTATAAACTATTGCAGAAGGACGGCATTGGTTTCGAGAGTGTATTTGAGCTAGATGACTAAAGAAAATAAATTGAAAAAGATTTAAATTTTTTCTTAAAATTTTTTAAAATAAATTATTGAAAATATAATGCTTTAATATCCTCATTATTGCATTTTGAGCATATTTAAGTCTTCCTCCAGCGTAGAATGACCTGGCTGTTTATTCACCATTAAACTGAAATTTTTCTACCATTTAAAAAGTTAAAAGTTTACTCAGTGGCTACTTGGCCCAATCCAGTCGGATAAAGTGGCCATTTTGCAGAAGTAAAAATAAAATAAATATTAATGAAAATATAGCAAAGCGTGTAAAAAAATAATATATTTTATTGACACTATATTAAATTCACTATATTCTATCAAAATATCAAATATGTGATAGCTAAGGAAAAAAAAAATTACAAATTAATTTAGCTTAGAGCGACCATTTTACTCTGCTCTCTCCTACAACTGTTTAATCGATAGATGATAGGATGTGTCAAATATTTTACTCTGAAAAAGCTAATTTATGTTTTTCTAAACATAATTGTTTAATTAAGTTACTAGAAAGCAACTTTTCAGACTTTTCCGAAACGTGTACTGTAATTTATACACACACAGTTTCTCAAATATTAAATTATATTTTAATTATAATCTGAATCATTGGAGAATAAAAAAAAATAGTTTGGACAATATTTAATTATTAAGCTTATATATTGTAAAGAGTATAAAAATAAAATATCTTGATAATAATATTAACATAGAAACACATACAGGATAAAATTAGAAAAAACAATATATAAAAAGTTTTATCAAAACATTGATGCGATTCTAATCTCTGAAACTTCGTTAAATTTTTCTTTTCAAATATTTATTTCTTTCGCCTACAGATGCAGTGTATGATGTATTCAAAAATAGATATTAGGTCATAAAATCTATTATCTAAAACATTGAATAGATTGGATTCTATACAACTAAATTGAATTTTCCACAAAAAACTATTTATTCAGTCTTCTAAAAATACAGTGGATCATGGTTTTGTTATTGTGTCTATATATAATAATATAGGTAAATATTTTTTTTAACATAATTGTTAAGAACTGAAATGCAATTCTTGATGTAACTCTGTGCATTGGCTAAAATTATAGTCGAATAAACTCATTTTAAGCTAATTTAACTTTTTGAAACTATCGCTCAAAAATTTTATTATTAAGAAAGTAATTTTAATGTAGAAAATTAATAATTATTTTCTTGTATTTATCATGTTAAAATATTTTTACTCGATTGGATAGGCTTATATATCTTTTTAGAACTATTTTTCTGTCTGGAACAAAATATTTATTAAGAAAAATCAATTATATTGAATTGTCTTTCTTTGTTATATCAACCATATTTGCAGTTGTCTTTGAAAACTGGTAAAAACAAACAAAATTTTTGATTAAATATATCCAACAGGACCGAATCAAAACAATGGATGACATCATTCTGCCGCAATGATAATATCATTTTTGGGACCATTGATCAATCTTAGAATTATTAGCCCAATAATGATTTTGCGTATTCAATGACGTTATTATTGAACCAGATGATCCATCACCTATTATTACCCCGAATCTTAATAGCATATTGAACGTTAAATCTTTTCAATTATTCTAAATTTAAACGTCTTGTTTCTGCTTCTTATCTTTGTTGTTTTACACCAGTTTCAAAGCAGAAATTGTTGCTAAGCACAGTAGTGCATTTCAGTGCCTACCATCCAGCCCGTGGTTGGAATTATAATACCATTATTCTCTTTATTAATCTTATTGATTAGAAAGCGACGTAAAAATAGCAAAAAAAGTTTACTACTGGCCGCCCATTTGAACCGACCTGGTAGGATCGGCTGTCAGATTAAGGATGGAGTTCAACGAGCCAAGCCAGGATTCTTTCTAAAAAAATCTGGAGGTATAGGATCCGGGAACTGAAACCAGAATCTCCAGGATGGAAGTATAGCCCACTTCCATTTAGTTATCTGATCGGTTTGAACAAATCTTTAAAAGATTGAATTTGTGTTTTCGTCAAGATCCTAAAATACTCCAATTCTTAAAGTTCTTAAAGCCTAGAGCGATTTTGACCCACGGTGTTTTATATTATCTATATGGTCATAGGAAACAAATTTATAGTTTGGTCCTGTTTGATCAAACAGTATGGAAATGTATAGGGAACATACATTCACATTTACAGTATTTATATAGATGACTAACATTTTAATTGAGTTATAAAAAATACACTTCATTAAAAATACAAAAAAAAAAAAAAAAAAAATACACTAAGCTGTGTTGTCTTACATATTGCATATTCTGAAATGTGCCATCATGTGCATGCGTAGAAAGTTTTTTAACAATTACAAGTTGATGAAAGGCTAAATTAAAAAATCACTGTGCACATCTGTATAAAATTCCGTATTAACCGATACCTGAACCATTTTTCTAGACAAAGTATTATAAATGCTAATGGGATTAGAAACTAAAATGTGTGTGCGTATTAATACATACTCTAGATTAGTATATAATATTTACATTCTTTCAATAGTAAAATATATTGTCTCTATTACATGAGTTGTCAAACTTGTTACTTAGAAGATTTAAAATGTTTGCACCTGCTGTGCAGTTAAATCTGCTAAGAAGCTTAGACGGCGAGTGAAATATTGGCTCTGAAGTTTTACGAAACTGTCTCTGTAAACAGGAATATAAATATTACTGTGAAATAAGACTTAGAATTACATGATTTTCATGTCTATGGATTAATTAACAAATCTGTAAATCTTAATATTTTAATCTATTCTACAATATTTTTATAAATTATTTCTGTGCTTAGGATTTTATAGAATCGATTGAAATTTAATTTTAATTTTATATTTAATTTATCTCAACTTTTTGGAGGCATTTAGACGTAATTATTTACTGAAGTATTAGAGATTTGCATTTCGGTATGAAACATTAAATTTTTACCGAATTATTTTATAGAATTTTATTTTGTCGTATCAAGTACAATGTTTTTATAATAAATATGATGAGGAGAGCCGAATTTTTTTAAAAAAAGAGAACATTTAACGTTAATGAGGAAATAAATTGTTATTTATTCACTTAATTTTCTGCAAACTTTTTCAAACTTCAATATTAGTAGGACCAGGGACTTTCAGAGAAAATGCGAGGCTCGTGGCAAACTAATATTTTTGAGGCACTTCAAAAAAAAAAAAAAAAAAGACAAAATTGACAAATATGCAGCGGTAATTGTACAAGAAAAGCGAAAACATTAATGGAGAATTTCAAATTTTGACAAACACTGAAGCCCGATCAGTATAAAAATATAAAAAAATATTTTTTTTTCTTAACATATTGTGTTATAAATTGAGGCTCCTAAAATCGTGAGGCCCTGGCAGCCATCCCTCTGATAGCCATTGAATAGGACAATATTAATTATTTTAATTTTATTTCTTGACACTTTTTTTTTTTGGAAATAATGTTTCATTTTGAACAAGATAAAGGATGAGAAACATCTTCAACGACTGCTTATCTTGATACATTATCTCATTTTGTTACCTATGTATAATGTGCTATATTATTTAGATAAAGTTTTTATTGATAAGTAACGTTTTATACAAATTCACAAAAAAGAAATTCAAGGGGAATATATCACTCATATGCCACAGAATCAAAATTATTTATATTTTAAAATTTCTGATGTTGCATCTTGTAGTGAGATGATGTAAGAGTCCCAGAATTAAGTATAGGCCTATAGTTTGGATAATAATGAACAGTCTCCTATAATTTAATATTCTGCAAATTTCTTGTCGGATTTTTCAGTTGAATGAGAAACAAAATGAATCCCACCATTTTTTTTTAAAGAATAAACATGTTTGTAGATATATTCTATTCAACTAATATTAATATGCTATTAAAAATAAGTAAAACATAAAAATATATTAAAACTTCTCAACAGATGGAGTTAGCTTACGTCGAGGTTACAATATTACATCGTTCCTGTAGGAGAAAATCATAGTGTTTTTTTATATATATATATATTCTTTATATTAATATAAATATTAAACAATTATAATTAAAATAATTTAATGTCAACTAATTTATTTTATTTTAATTATTTTCAGTGCTTTGCAGGGAAAATATCCGGTAAGTAAATGATTGATAGGCTTGCATATATATATATATATTATGTATTGACTTTATCATATGTTTTTCCTAATATAATAAAATCATTTTCAAGCCAAAAATTCAAGTCGCTAGCAAATACGAACGCAGAATCGACAGAAGAACATTTTCTGACAAAAAAGGACTCTTTGAAGGAGTAAGTATAATTAATTTTTAAGTTTAAAAAAAGCGCATAACTTTTTTTTTAGCTAGGTTAATAATATAGCAAAAATGTTACTGTATAGCGTGAAGAGTGTAGGCCCATGAATTTCATGCGCCTACACTCTTAACACGCAATACTAAAACTATCTTGTAACTTTTTTTTTTTTTTTACTATAAATAATACGATAAAATATTCTTCACAAGTTCTCAAATTTATTCGGGTTAAATTATATAATTTTAAATTACACTGTTTACGTATAAAAAATAAATATCATCATTTATTTATTTATTTCCATTCTGAGATAATATGTATGGCATATGTGATATGGATCATAATATAGCAAATATTTTATGTTCTGGATATGTATTTTTTTTATCATTGACATTATATTTTAATAAATTATTGACTATCGAATTTCGCTTCATAAAGAAACAATTTTTGAATCTGTTTATCATTTTTTAAACTAAAGTGACCAGATGTCCCGGATTAGCTTGGACTGTCTCTTTGTCCTGGCTTGAAAAAATGTCCCGAATTGTCCCGTTTTTTTACTTATAAGTAAATAGTTCATATTAAAAAAATTTTAAAAAAACATTAACTAGATTTAATTTAAAAAAAATTACTTTCTGAAGAATTCTCCTTCCCAATTTTTACTATAAATTAGAATATAGTCACTCTAATACAAACAATGGGGATGAATCAATCTGAAGAAAAAGTAATAAAAGTAATAATAAAATATATTGTTTATGTTTCTTTATTTCTTCCTGCTTTCTTTTGATAAATTTTGTAATAATTTACTTTTTTCATTGTTTTTCAAAAACAAATTTTTTTAGATTTTGTTCAATTCCACACCCATAAACCTGTACAGAGTTGTAGGATGTGGGGTTGTTCAATCCAAAACGTCCTACAACTCTGTACAGGAGTCTTAGGTATTGGGGATTTTGGTAGTTCAGAGTTTGGGGTAGGAGTTCTAGGTATCGAAATTTTTTTTGGATTTTTCTCCAATACCTAGAACGTCCCGGGTTGAAGTTCAGTAAATCTGGTCACTTTATTTAAACTTCGCTTCACTTGTTAAACTAATAGCCGGACATTTAATTATTATTTATTTTTATTTTTTATTAAAAATTATAATAAAACTATTACGAGATTACATATAAAAAATTTAAATATAAAAACTAAATTTTGAATCAAGAAAATGATGTAATTATTAAATTTTTTCGTGGGAAAAAATCAAAAGGAAATATAATTTCTGTATTTTACTTTTATACTTTATTCATCAAATTTGAGAATACTGATAGATGTTTATTGAGAAAAATTAATTATTAAGCAAATCTAATTATTCGAAAATAGTTTAAATAGTCAACTCATTAAAAATAGAATAAATTCTGACATTTTTCTTGATACAAATACAAAAGATACGCATTAATATGAGGAATATTTTGCAAGTTTTAAACAAAAATTAAAAGTTTTGAGATATAATAAACAATCGAGAAACCTTCGTTATTTTAATTTAGTTATTATTATAATTATCTAATTGTATATTAATGAATTTATTTTATTTTATAATAAAAATATATTAATCAATTTAAATGATTTTATTTCTCTTCAAAGAATCTTATTTTCTTAACTTCTTTATCATGATATTTAAATTTTCTTAAAATTTCAATATTTTCATTATTGACTTTATCAGCTATTTCTGATAAAACTTTCGAACAACATGTTAAAAATAAAATTATTTAGCATTATAAATTATTTTAAAGATTTATCTCACAAATTTAACGAAATGTGTGGGAATGAATTACTGGTATACAATGCCTTTCAGAGAAAACGCGAGGCCCAGGACAATTAATATTTTTGTGGCCCTTCAAAATTTAAAATAAAACTGTGGGCAAGAAAATAAAAACAATGATATTTAATATTTATTCAATTATAATACGTTTATTTATTTCACAGAAGTTTGCTTACATTTAAAATGACAAAATTGACAAAGATATAGTGGTAAAAAGCCCCTAAAATCGTGAGGAACAGGGGTAACCGCCTCTTTTGGCCCCCTCTGATAGGCACTGCCGGTATATACTGTACATAATATTATATTGATAAGTTAAATTTGCTTCTTCATGCTGAAAAGTAAACAAAATCTAAGAAATTATTTAAGTTTTAAATTTATATAAAATTTTTAATAAAAACTGCTTAATATACATTTTTTAAATTAATTTAAGAAACTAAAATTTGATTATTAAATTTAATTATTTAAAATAATTTTTTCCTCGTTTATTATTAATATTTTTTTTTTATTTTTGTACTTTATATTTAATTAATTAGTTTTGTTTGTGTAATATTACTAATTCAACAAGTTTAAAGAATTTTTGTAAAAATATAATTTTCTATACTAAGTGGGAATTTAGTATCTTGCATTCTTTTCTGAAATAAATACTTTTAATTATATGAATTTTTTTTTCTTTTAATATGTATTAATTATAAGGAATTAAAAATTATAATCTAAAAAAAAATATTTTCTAAGAGAATTTTATATTGAAATATATAAAATATCTATTCAATATTTAATTATTCAATATTTATATAATATTTGTATGTAAGCTATTTTTAATAATTATGAAATAATTAAAATAAAATACTATAGTTTTAATGGAAATTAAAAATATGATTGTCAATGTTTTTTTTATAATGGCAATCTTGTCTATTGAAATTTGGAATATATTTGTATCTTTGCCTTTAATATTCATATCTTATCAATTTGTTTTTAATACATTTTATTATTTTTCATCACTAAAATACACAACTCACTTTTTTTTTTTTCTTGAATTCTCATTTATTTCAGTGAATTGGGTATTTTAGTTATTGATATATGGAACAAGAATGAATTGGAAGCAATAATTTTTCCAATCCAATTCTAACTTTGTTATCTCTTTCTGTTCTTTGTTATGATTTTGCTGCACTTTTTTATTGTTTCCATCTAAGTATTTCTATATTTCATGAAAGCTTTTTATCATTTCTCATTAAGATCTATTTTGTTTGACATTTTCTATATCAAATCTTGAAAAGTAATTCAAAATCTCACAAATTCTCTATCTCATTTCTTCTAATAAATATATTCAATGCAAATAATATATACAATATTATTTTTATAATTACTATATAATAGTTTTTCACAATAATTGTAAATATAAAATTATATAAAATTAATATTATCATAATAGGTCCTATTATTAAATTGTGCAATACTTTTGCATATTGAACAATATAACAGATTTTTTTAGGATGAATCACATATATCTTATGTATTAGAATCATTATTCAGAAATATATAACTGTAGTTGATTGGAGATGTTTGATATGAGAAACTTTATTGAAGATTTCTGACATAATCTAACATTAATAATAAATGTTGTACAATAACATATAACTCCATCCAGGAAAAATGCCTTTTTGAATAATATCAGGCATAAATTCAGACTTTATGCCATTGAAATTATGAAAAATATGAAATATATATATATAGGCCTATATATTATAATCCATTCTTTCTATCCAAACCGCTTAGCGTTTCATTTAAGACATTAATAACCATAAAAACAGCACTACCAGTACTTAAAACAAGTCTTCTATTTTGTTTTAAGCTGCTGGTAGTGCTGTTTTTATGGTTATTAATATACTATAATATTTATTACATTTCTCATATTATAGTAGTCCATCTAATAATAATAATATGAGAACATTAACTTAAATAAACTTTACTGCTATTAAATGAATTTAATCAGAAATCTTCAAATCTTTTACAAGTATAGTATTAAATCTGTGTTGGATATTTGGCCAAATAACTAAAATAATCTCTTTTATATTTAATTAAAATGTAATTAAAATAGATTATTTTATTTTATAATTTATATCTTTGTGTCCTTAGGGTATAGAAGCCCAAAACGAAGAATGTTTATCAAAGAACTGGGAAGAAAGAATGAATGCCTTCAAAGAGCGTGGCGAATCGAAATTACCAAAATGGGATCCATCTAATCCTAAAACTAAAGAGACACATGATGCCCGACAGGAAATTGAGGAAGAAGAATTAGAACTGGAACCTCCTCCTACTTTTGGAGAACCTGAACCATCACCTCCTAGAGATACTTATAAAGAAGACGAGGAAGAAGAGGAAGAAGAAGAGGATGAAGAGGAGGAAGAAGAGGAAGAGGAGGAGGAGGAGGAAGAGGAAGAAGAATGAAATCTAAAGTAAGCTAATAAAATATAATTAAATATGCTATAAAACTAATAATTATATTTAAGCTATATTGTGCATTGATTCTAGACATCGCTAAATTATCGAAAGTTTATACTATCTGCAAAAAATAAAATAAAAGCTTTAGCTTATAAATTTCTTCGTTATTAAATTCTCAGAATTATTTACATCATCAAATATATTAATCTAGATTAATTTTATCAGTTTGTACAATTTAATGCTTATTTAACTATAACTTGAACTAAGAAAATAATCAGTTGTAATCGTACAGAAATTAATTTTGATAGAAATAATAATAAATAAAAAATATTTTTAATATATTTTGTAAACATTTATTTAATAATAGTTAATTCAAAATAAAAGTTAGTTTGTCTATATACTGTATATCATATTGTACAGTATTATAATTACAACATGATAGATTATGTGTCAAAATATTTCCAAGAATTAAGGAATAGAAAAAAATATTCAAAAAAATAGAAATAATTTCATTAAAGTTTGATTTTTGTTATAAAAATAATACGATTTATCTCTCACAAAGTATGAAATACATATAATTTATTATTGATAAAATTAATCAAAAATAATATATTGTTTGATTTTATATTACCATAAACTGAATACTGTAATCAAGGATAAGTTTTAAAAAAATTAATTTGGCTACTCACAGCTGTTATTTTGGAATTATTGAAGATGCAATATTAAAAAATATAACACTGAAGTTATTATCTTTAACAGCATGAATCCAAATTGAATTTTATAAAAATTTATCAGTTTGTTAAAAAGTCGGATGAAGAACACATAGATCTTATAAAACTTACTTTACTTTTAAAGAAAATAAGCTAAAAATAGATAATAATCGCCGTAATCTATCTTCCGTTATGGTATCAGGGATTATAATAAAGATATATGGTTTTCTATGTTTCTTATGAGAGAATTCTATTTGAATAAATAAAAAAAAAAAAAAACAGTAAAGATTGAACTTCTCATACTTTAAAATGAACTTTATGCCCTATGAGAATCATTATAAGAAGTACAGTAATTTGTAGAAAAATTTTAATCATATAATATCATTCTAGAAATATTCACTTGAATTAAAATTTAATATCTATAAGATATACAATATAATTATAATGCTATTAGATGAATCTCAATGCCATGAGCGCCGAAAGGATATTTTCAAAATGTTACAGTGGCATTAAATTTTTCATTTATTAAGTTTTCCGTACAGTTCGAAGTAGTAAACTTGTATATTACGTCCAAATCCCAAAGTAGCACACTTGCACCACCTTGCACTATGCTGCCGACGCCCATGCTCACTGCATACTTGTAAACATGAGGAACAAATGATTTCATCGCATATTAATAGAAAGTCGATTTTTTTTTCAAAGATGAGAAATTCTCTAGAACATTTGGTGCTCAGGTTTATATTTGATCAAATCAACAAATTGTTTTATTTAAAATTTTCTCTATTCATCCTGTTAATGAATTTTACTTCTATACCTAATTAATACATTGAAAATTAATTTTGAAATTAAATATGAGTCCGAAACGTGTAAAAAATATCTTTCGTTATTTAGGAAAGATATTTTCGTAAAATTAATAACATATATGCTTTTTTTATTTAATATTAAAAAAAAAAAGATATTACGAATTTTAAGATTCTTCTCAATAATATGTGCTAGCTGTTTAATATGTATAGTTTAGTCATTCTAGATGAAGCGATCAAATTTCATAACAAGTACGTTAACAAATATATATATATATGTATTTGCATTATAATTTTTCATGTGATATTTTAAACAAAATTATCTTTGTATAGTAACTGTTTTCAAGTCTACGAACGTAAGATGTAGCTACACAAGCTAACAATTTGATTACCTTGGTTAAAGATTGGCCAGTTTCCAATCTTCTTTCTGGTCTCCATCCCATTTCACTATCTAAGCAACATCTTTGTAACCGTTTAAACAAATAAGTTTTTATATAATGAAAACAAAAAAACGAGGGGAATGAATTTAAGTCACTTGCGCTTAATCCACGGCCTAATGCACTAGTACTACAGAAATTGAAGTTAAAAACTTTCTTACCAACCAGGTTGCAAATTTAATGTTGCCATAACAACGAATCTCGATGTTGCAAGTTAGCAATAGCTGCCAATTTTTCTGGAAGAAAAAAATTGTACTTTAAACTAAATTTCAATATATTGTAAGGTATATAAATTATTCTATGTAATATCCCCCAAATTTATTTTTGATTAATTTCAAAAACATTTCAGTATTTTACGAAATTATTAAACACTCTCTCGGTTTTTAAATACTCTAATGACAAACTTATATTTTTATATTACCATATATAGAAATATAGCTCTATATAGAGAGTACAATGCACTTAAAAGAATTCAATTTATTCTTTGTTATAATTTTAAACTGGCTTACTTCCCAGTTAGAGAAATCAGAGATGTAACAACTACAGTTTAAAACTATATATATATTTTTATTTTTCTGAAACAGCACATGTACATGACATTCTAAACTATTGATTTTTTTTTGTTATTTCAGATCGGACGGAGGACATCTTTGGGCAAGTTGTGCAGCAGTTTCGAATTGGTTTATAACAAGCCATTTCATATGCTTCTTCCGCTTCACTTATCAGATTAATAAAATAAATATAATTTGCTTGTATTTCGAACTGATTTAAATAAAATTATTATTTCCAAATATAGTTTTGAATTGTATAAATTTCTGTAAAATTAAAGTGATGTAATCAACAGAATGTGTTAAATAATGAAATTCTCTTGATAAGAGTTTAAGTTTCAAGACGAATACAGCTTTCTTTGTTCTATTGCCTGACCTATATATTTCGTGAACATGACGATAGTCATTAATCCCGTATTAAATTTTATTTAAAAACTAATACTATACGAGAACTTAAAATCTCCTCAAAAATAAATTTTAATCAAATTTATTCACTCATTTCATACTTTTAATAGCTTTTAAATAATTTAAAATAGAGAAAATCAGTAGGGAAAATTTTCTCTTGGTTTTATTTTATTTTTTAAATTTATTTCTTATAATTTTTGGAATGGTTATCTTTGTTCTTCCTTTAAATACTTTAACCCGAATTCTTTAATTAGCTTACTAAACATATACACACTTTCAGACAATGTCTTTTTTTTTTTTTTTTTGCTAGTCAGTTTTCTTAGAGAGTCCATGTAAAAAGTTTTTTTTTTTTTAATTTTATCGCAAATTTTTAACAATTTCAAAAGTTGAAATTCGATTTTTATTTTATAAATATTTTATAAAGATTTTCGTACATATTTTAACAGGTCTTCGTATAATTATACGGATGATAGACACATAAGTAATTTATTAGACAAAAATCGAAAGAACATAATACAGATCTAATAAATTTAATATAAAAAAAAAGAGGGAACATCAGATGGTTTTCATTATGTCCATACCAAATAAAATAACATTGGATAATTCATTATTAATAAATAATGGAAGCATCTAGATATATGAGATTTATAAATTATTTATCAAATATGTTTCATTTAAACATACAGCATATGAAATTCTTTCGTTTATAAAAATCTTCTGTTGCAAAAGTATTATCAGATTTATTAATGATCTTTTTTTCCAGAAAAATATAAAGACAATTAATCATTATTACTATAGTTCTTTGCAGAATTCCGATTTATTTATTTTTTTAATCTCTTTCTCACGAAACTTTTTACAAAGTATGGATTTAAAGAATAAAGTAATATATCGAACAGTTACGTTAATACTCAAGAATAATTTTTTTTTACAATGAATGCATTTTTCAAATCTACATCTCTATTCTGATATACATATATAAAAAATTTAGTGTTTATAAGTTTTAGTTGTTAGTGAATTTTATTCGTTATATATAATGATTAAACAATATTAATAATTATTTAATTGAAAATTAAACGATTTCAAGGCAAAGAATTTTTCAAAGATAGCATAATAAACAAAACTTAGATCAATATAATATAATATGCTATAATACTCAGTGGCGTATCAAAGGAGTCGGCCATCACGGGCCTCTGATCAGGGGGCCTCCGAAGAACCTTAAGTTTTAAGTATATGTACCTATATGTAGGAATATAAAAAAAGGATCTCGTATTTTGTTTTCCAAATCATTTTAACTATTTAATTTTGATTAAATAAACGTTAATTATATATTTGTGTCAAATATTTAAT
>WUQG02222748.1:0-21207 GCA_011317285.2 Androctonus mauritanicus
ACACAGCACTCTTAGCAAGTATAAACATTTTAATTTGCAAAACGTTTTCGGACCTACTAAGGGTCCCTCATCAGTACGACTGAAGAACTTAACTGCTTAAGTTACAAGAAAAGAACATTAGAATACATGTATACATCCAGTTATAAGAATATTTTCAGATCAGTTATAAGAATCTGAAAATATTCTTATAACTGGATGTATACATGTGTTCTAATGTTCTTTTCTTGTAACTTAAGCAGTTAAGTTCTTCAGTCGTATAGTGTACTGATGAGGGAGCCTTAGTAGGTCCGAAAACGTTTTGCAAATTAAAATGTTTATACTTGCTAAGAGTGCTGTGTATAGACTGACTATGATAGTTTGTTGTGGTATGTAAGTTAAGTTAATTTAAGTTTTGAGTTTTAAATGATTCGATAATGGTCTAACTTTTAAACCATGGATCAAATCCATCTTCTCCTTTCTTTTCATTTGATCCATCGTTTAAATGGAAAAATCTGCTAATTAGCAAAATTTTATTTTTGGACATGGTATTTCTGAAAAAGGCATATTTTGAGTGTGTCTTGTGTCCCAATAACTAGTAAGGTTATTTCTTGGATTTAGGGCCATATTTATAATCATCCCAATGAATTTTTGAATTTTTTGATACCTACTCTTTGGATTATTCTCAATCCAATTATTTAATTTTATGAGCATTTGATTGGTGTATCAATTGGTTTCCATAATCATTAATTTTCAGATCTCATGTGAAAAAAAATGTAAAAGTAAAGAACCAGAGGGGATTTACGTGGTGGAGGATTGACAGGACCTACATTACAAGGAATAAATGAAAATACCTCTTGTCTGTCTTCCAGCAGGTATACACAAAGCCAAGATCAAGAAAAACAGTCATAGTTGTCATATTCTTCTACCTTTTCAAGTTGTTGGGAGAGGTTGATCTTCAGGTGGCTCAGGCAATGATACATAGCTGCCATCTTCTTCAGAAAAAATTTCTTCTTCCAATGAACTCAAAATGTTGAAATCTTCAAACTCTCTCACATTTAGAAATTCAACGATTCGTATTTTGTTAGTTATCTTGAGTGACAAGGTGAAAGTAACATTTGCAAACTTTCTAAATTTAGAGAGTTCCTTGATTGCTAACAAAATAATTCACACCTACACAGAAAACAAAACTGGCCATTGATATTTTAAATCAAATAAATGTTTATAGAGGAACCGATTAATATTGTTTTAGTTTAGAGAGGTGATAAGGATTTGATTTCACTTTGCGTTTGTACTAATTACATTTCGGAAAAATCTGAGAACAATGTTATATATATCTAAAAAAGAAATGAATGAGTATCATTATAATTGCACTAAAATATATTATTTATTGTTAAATTCTTGCAAGATATTTATTTTTAAATAATTTCTATAAAAAATTCTGTTTGAATGATTTTAATTGAAATTTGAATTTTGGATCTATTATAATAATTTGCTCCCCAAAGTATCATACACCCTAAAAACTTCCAACTCTGCTTTTCTATTGCTAAAATTGATGTTTATTACAATAGTAATAATTATAATAGTTATATCATTTATTTTTAAATTTAAACATATACAGAATATAAAAATATTCAAATTTAACTGAAATAAACTGAATAACAAAAATAATGTTTTTTTTACTGTATAATATGTAAAGTGAGTATCACTGCATAGCATCAGGGCGTGTCAGTTACGGTTCAGTTTTTGGAACATATTTATTCATAAATAACTATTAAATATTATTTAAAATATATATATAATACTTAAAACAACATATGCATCCATATTTTATAGAAAAAACTTTATTTTTTTTAAAATAATTTCAAAAATTACAATATTTATCCGCGTCATACTCTGACGTGCACCATTTGAGCAAAAAAAAATTGTTAAGGAAAAATTTTCTGGTAGCGAACCCTTTGTTAAATATTTCGAATATCATCACTGTGTATATGTATATATACTGTATATGTGTGTTTTCTTGCTTCAGATATATACATATATATGTCTGAAGCAAGAAAACACAGTAAAAACTTTACTATATATAAAAATATAGTGTATAAATATAGTAAATATACTGTGTTTTCTTGCTTCAGACATATACAAGTCTGTTTACTGCATTTTTTCGTTTGTATAAGATTCTCTCGTTTTGCATTGCAAAGTATGTTTTCATGTCTAATAACGAAAGAACGAGATGACTTTCTTAAACGATAGATTCGCAATTTATGTTATGCTTTCCACATAAACAATTACCGTGATGTATAAAATGTCACATATTTTATATAATGACGAAGAGATAAAATTTATTAAATGTTCCTTCATATTAAAAACGTTAGATTTATCGAAAACAATTATTAAATAAAGTAAAAATGCATTGAGGTCTTGGATATTAAAGAAAAATAATAAATTCGCTAACATTTAATGAAGAACAGAAGGAAAGGTTCTTTAAGAATTAAATTTATAGAAAATTTCTTCTTACTAACCGAAAATTTATGCAATTTATAAACGAAATAAAGTACATCGTTAAATTTCATCATTATAATACTTATTTAATGCTATAATACTAATAAACAATAATAATCGCCATTTTATTAACATTCTGCGTAACGAGGAAGACAGATATAAAAGAGAGTAATTAGCGCAAACGATAATGTACTAAAACTTCATAATGCAATATGCGAATTTAATTATAGATTTTTGACTTTAAAAGAATATTTAACATTCATTACCCAGTGCGGAATTTTCAAAGGATCTTTTATGATGAAATGTCATCAAGAAAACGTATACGATGTTTTCCTTATTTGGAGTCAAAGAAAGTAGAAAGAAGCATTTGAAGTTAATGATGAAATTTTTCATCTTTTATATCGAAACATAACTATGATACAGTTATGGGTCGGTAATTACTTTCATTTCTAACAGAACAACAAAGAAGTTACGTTGTTCATAACAATTCGCAACAAAGTTGCTGCTAACTTTTCCGATAACACTGACGAAATTTTGTTTACTGAATCAGACAACTTTGCCTTATAGTCTTTCTGGACACTAGTTTTATACGAAAATTCATATTTAAGCTATTGATAACTGCATGTTTCAAAGAGCAGTGTTTAACCAGAAAAATTATAGAATTTTTTAATATTTTTTATCATTTATTACTGGCTAATAATTATAAAATTTATAAAGATGGTCGTTAGAACTATCTCGTATTATTATACCGTTTTTAATTAGTAGAAACTTAATTGAATAGTAAAGTTTTAAAAAATGTTTGAAAGATAGTTAATGGCCGTGATCACAAAAGCCATTCTACTGCGAAACCATCAGTCTTCCTCAATTTTAGTGACAGAGCAATAAAATTGGAAATCTATGATTTTTGCTTAACAAGAACTACTCGTTCTTCTCTAACGATTGTTGCCAAATAGTCATTTCTTCAATGGTTTGTATGCAGAAAAGAATGTATTATCTACCATCTACGATAGATAGTTAAAGTTGGCTTTACATTATTGAAAAATGAACGAACATATTGGAATTTTTGTTAGCAAATTTCTCCAATAAAGTAGATTGTTTATAAGATTATATTTATGAAAATATTCGCGTTTTTTTATGTTGAAAACAACTGTTTGATTTTAACAAAATCTCAAGTTATCTTACGTAGAAGTGTAAAGTAAAATAATTCGATTATTATTAATATAGAAAATGGAAAAATCTTTATTAAAATATGATAAATTTACATCAAAAAATATATATATAGCTGTGATAGTTTTATGTATTTTTAGAATTAACTATACAAAACTACAATAAAAGATACATTTTCTCAAAAATAATTTTACTTGTTTAAATTTCTTAAAGAGTAATTTGTATCTCCCTATATACATATAGATTTACATTCAATCTTTTTTTTTTTTTCTTTGCATTTCCATTTTCGTGAAAGAATTTCAATTCAGCTGTTCTATGAAACTTTAATGACATATTTTGAAAGTTTGAATATTTAGTTTTTCTTCTTTTTAACTCAAATACGTTTCTTATATTTGCATTCTAAAAATCAATCTTTTGCTAACTCTTTTCTATAATTCAAAGTTGTAAAAGAACTTAGATTTTTTTTTTATGTTTAATTTTTTTTTTCTTCTTCTTTTTTTAAGTTGTTTTTTTTTAAGGCGTGTGTGACTAAAATAGTCTGATCAATTTTTGTTCTTCTATCTGTTACATCGCTGTTACATTCATAAATTGCGAGAGTTGTGTCTATAAAAAGGGGATTCGCCTGTGTTTTTACAACTATTTCTTTTGTCAATTCCCTCAATTTTTGACTGAAAGAATCGACAAGATACTCGGAATAGTTTACTTGCCACTGATACCACACACTCTAGAACTCGATGCACGTTTATCTATCCTAACAAGGTTATTCTTGTACGTACACGTTGTCACAAATGGCAAGAGGCTTCAACTACAAAACGCACATCATTCTATATTGTTCTCCGAATCTTCGGCTTTATGGAGTTAAGTGAAGTATAATTAAATAAGTTGTTCCTTATTACCACCAAACAGATAAATTTGTTAAATACATTCTTGTGCGTTATTACTTTTAATAGCTTTAGTTACGTATATACAAGATGAAAATGCTCGGTTAAGTCTGCATAATTTTTGATTTATAACTTGGATAATTAATAAATAAAATTGTTTAAATGTTGATTTAATTACGGTTGAACAGATTTTGTTATTTCGTACACGTTAAAGTTATAATTTAAAAAAAAAAATCTGGAAGAATTTTTAGCCCGAATAATTCTTCCTAAAATCATGATAATAATAATAATAATAATAATAAAATCATCTTACAACTCCACATAATTTTAATTTTGCAACTAATTTTCTACTTGATTTTCTTAACCGCATTAACTAAGGAAATATATATTTTTATATAAATATTCAGCATTAATATTTTAAAATAATTAACAAGGGAGATTAAGATAATTAAATGGAATGATATAATTAATTTTTTTTTTTTTTTTTAATTTTTAAGTTTCTGAAGGTAGTAAGTGCTGTATTTTATCTTCTAGATTTGAGAATTTTACGATTAATTTAATATATATAATTACTGAATATACTTACTCTACGCTGATTTTTATAAAAATTTTCTAAAAATTTAATATTTTAATTGTATTTATTCATTTTTTTTTTTTTTTTGTTTTGTTCTGTTAACCATTTACTTTAAATATTATTTTGTTCTTTCATTGTTTATGTTCTTTTGAGAAAATGTGTAATGTTAAAATTTTTAATAATTAATGTTTGAGGTTTGTACGGTTATCAGAGCGCAACCCAAATTACATAATTAATTAAATAATGTTTTAAAACTTTTTTTAAAAAAATTTGTGATAATTGTAACGATCTTTCAAGCACGCAAAGAAGTTAAAAGTAAAAAATATATATATAAGTTATATATATTAAATATAGAAAAGAATTGAAAGATTATGCAAATAAATCATTGTACCTTATGTCAAAATAATATTTATCACGTATAAAAATTCTATATTGAATATCATCTTATAAATATTTCACATAGCTTCGTGTAACACCTGTGCTTCTCTTTTTTCTTTTTGACATTATTGGCATTTTCTATACCTACTAGTATGTTTTATTTTATTTTTTTCTTATAGAATATTATATTACATATAAATGTACTCTTTATTTTTCTAAACTGATAAAAACTGTGTTTAGGCCTAGATAGAATAAACTAATAGCCACATCCAGTATCATCTATAATTTATAGCTTAGTAGATACTTATTTTCTACGTAATTAAATTTCTTTTCATTTGTAATTAAGTTTTTCTATATTAAATATCTTCCTTAAATGAAAACGATGAAATATAAATGTTTTAAATTTAATCAGTTTCGTTAATTGTAATCAGTTTGGTTATTAATTATTACTGATCAGTTTCATTTTTAATCGATCAAGGTCATTAAAATAGTTCGTTAATAATCAATTTCTTTATCAGTTTAGTTTTAATAAATGAAATTGATCATTATTAATGAAAACGATCGTTATTAAAGAAATCGATCGTTAATGAATTATTAAACGAAATTGATCATCATTAATATAAAAATGAATATGGAAATTGATCATCATTAATATGACAATGAAATTGATCATCATTAATTGATAATTAAATATATAGATAACGAATTATTTTTAACTTAAAATTTATTAAGTAGATAGCTGTATAATTTCGGTAATTAATTGAAAATGATGAAAAGATGCAAAAATAATAATAATTTTATATAAGAATATTTATTTAAAGGTAGATCTAAACAAGGACAATCATTTTTCTTATTCTAAAAATTCAAAGGAACGTATACAAACTTATTGATTTTATGTCTAACTTTAGAGAAAAGAAAAGAAAAATGATTCGTCTTTCTTATACTTAACAAATTTTCGGCTATCTTAATCCTTCTAGCTTTTCATCTGCATTTTAAAACGTCCTAAGGGAGAGTTTAACACGAAACAATATTTTACGTCTTTACCCAGGTTAGATTAGTTTAATAATACTACTTAGCATGAAATCATTAGAAGTGTTTAATAAACAATTTTTAGTTTCGTTTAAGAAAATGATTTTAAAACTACACCATAAATATTCATGTTTGTAGGTTAAGGATATCTTTTTCAGTTTTTCAGGAGGAGTTTCTACATACAAATTAATTTTTTTTCTTTGTTTATTACTTATGTTCATTTTATATATATTTTTTATATAAACGTATCGATTTTTTTTATGCAGAACTACTGATGTTTTTATATAAGAAATTTATTTGAAAAATGGATCGTTGTTTTATTGTATTTCACCTTAAATTGAAAGAAATACAGAAAACCAAGTGTCTTTTCACTGCAAAATAGAATGGTTTCTAACTGAAAAGCATTCAAAGTCAGTGGAAGTTGGGGCCAAAATGAAAAAAAAAAAAAAAATAAAGATTTACTTGAAATTCCAATAGTATAGACGATATATTTTTACGTGAATTTCTTATACGTATTCTATTTCCCAAAGGGAGTATTTTTTTCAAGTATAAGAAAAACGTGTCTCCCCAAGGTTAACACAAACCTATGTCTCTAAAGTTTTCTAGATCTATTCTAGGAAACCATTTCCTAACGTTTCATTTTCTCTTAATATGTAACAAATTTTTCACATTTATAGTCCGAAGTGTAAATACAAACTGTAGTTCAACATAAATTTTAAATTTTCTAAGGCAGAAAAGGAAACGTTTGGATAAAAATCACAACTTTATAGGTTTTTTTTTTAAAGTAATTTTTTCCCGTACTTAAAATAATTGAATTATAAAAAAAAAAATAGGATAAATTAACTAATTAGTTTTGTTAAATCACCATCTGCCACTTCAATAAATAAAATTTCAAGAATGAAAACAGCGAGTAGAGCGATGTTTTATCTTTACTGAAAAGTTTTAGATTACTTTGGAGATTCTTTTCTTTATTTTTTACTTTTTATTTCTAGATTCTTTACAGATTGCTGAAGCAAAAAAGATCTTGGAAATCAAATCTAACCAATAATACCTATACACGATATCTCTTGAGTTCTAATCTGCGATGAAAACAGTTGTTTTCAAACGAAGTCGCATGACGAATTTATTGACATTCTGCATGAAAGTAAAGTGAAGTCTCGTTTGCACAGCACTCCAATCAATGTATCGTTTCTGGAGAGGAAAAGAAAGGGGGAAAACTCAGGGAGAAACCGTAAAAATTCGAATAAACAATCTTTTTTTTTCCTCTCCCAAGTCTTCTAAATTTTATTTAGAATCGCAACACCGCACTATAACGTTAATTCTGTTAAGCTTTCGATTTATTCCTAGTCATTTATCAGAATCAAATTTTCCTCATGTAATTATCAAATTATAAAATTTATAATTTTAAAAATAATTATATTAATTTAATTTTTCAATTTTTTTTTTATTATTTTTTTACGTGTATCGAATCGAGAAAAATTCAAGTTTGAGATGATCGCTCTTCACCACTTCTTTGTATTTCTAAACATAACCCAAGCATAATGCTAGAATAATCCACAACTGCAAAAAGATAATAGTTTCTTACTTTTTAACCTTTATTTTTGTTTAGAATTGCAACAGCACTACACATATTGATCTGTATAACTCACTATTCTTGAGTGATATTTTTCACCACTGTTCTTCTTGATTGATAAATTTATTACGAAGGACATGGCGAATTTATTTAGAGATATTAAAACTATATTCAAGATTGGAAAATTCTTCTTAAAGAATGACTTGTTAATTATCCAACTTCAGAAAATAGTTTCCGGATGCAGGACATCAAGTAATTATCATTTGCTAGACTAATTACAATTCGTAAAAATGCAAAGACTGGATATTAAAATTAATTTTCTGACAATTCCTGTTTACTCTTCTATTCTTATTGATCATTAGAGTATTTGCTAAAATCGTTCTAAAGCTTCTACCGGTTTTAAATTTAACAGTTAATATGCAAATAAGCTATCAATATTTAACGTTAGTTTTTAACACTTCTTTTAATTGTGTTGAAAATTAAAGTGTTCATTTAAGAACTTCATTTATCTCAAAGGCATTGTGGTTTACAATTCCCAAACTCTATTCAAAGTGATCTCATTACTATCCTGATAGGTAGGTGTATACACGGCTTTACTTATTTTCACGGTGATTAAAATTGTATCTTTGATTAAAAGTCTCGAGTTTTACTTCAATCTAACGTAATTAGAATGTTTAAAAGACTATGAATGCATTTAGGCTAATTCTATAAACAATTCGCACAGATAAAATGGGGAATTTTTTTTATAACATTCTTATTTAAAATAACGTTAATTTTAAAAGTTTTCGGTTGGTCAGATTTCGCCAGTTACTTTTAGTGAGGTGAATAAGTAAAAATAACATCTTTGGAGAAAATATCCTCTTGGGAAATCAGTGCATCTTTCATTTCCAGAATTACATTATAGTAGCAATAAGGAAGATAGTTATGTCGACTACAGTAAAACATTCAACAGAAGAATTGCTGCACTCCATCCTTGGGGAAAGGTGAAACTATAGGGTAACATAACTATCCCTCACGAGATTTAATCAAAATGTTGCTTTACTGATTGCGGAACAAGATGGATTTGCCGTGTTCCAGTTAAGAATCGACACAGATCAACTAAGTTGAAACTTCTGTTTAATAAAACAAGACTTTTTTTTTTTCAATTAAGAGTCGTAATTTTATTAAATTTATCAAACTGAAAAGAAAATTAAAGATTTGGACGTTCACCAACTGAAGATTCTTTCTCGTAGAAGGGGGGGAAAAAGGCTTTTGCTTTGAATTGTACTAAGAAACGAATAGATCGCGCGAGAACAATAATGACAAGAAATGTCGAAGAAGTGAAGTGCTTTCGGTAGTTTGTTCTATTCCCGATAGATTGAAAGTTTGACTATTTGTTGGAGAACTGTTTTCCCATAGCACAGCTTGTCTGTGGTGAATAGCGATTCATCAATTTATTTTTGGTGCAATAAATGGACCCAGGTTAAATCCAATGATTAAATTTTACACAGTAACACGTTGGTTATAGAAATTTTTACAGACTTTTTTGATTAACTCTTCACCATATTACATACATCTTTTTTTTTTATAAGAAATCAAACGAGTACATTGCTAGCACATATCAAACAGAAATTCTTAAATAAAAGTACAAAAAGAAAATTACCAGGTATGATATATAAAACATAAAAGATAAGAAAAAGCAAAAAAATAAATTCTACCCAAATATAAAATTCATAGAAAATTTCAAAGAGAATTTTTCACTGAAAGAAAAGATTCAATAGAAGAAGTAAAAGAAAATTAAAAAAAAAAAAATCTCTAAACAAATCATCTAAATTTCAACACGTTCTGTTTTTCTTAAAACATAATTTATCTTTACTGGCGATAATTAAACGCTTGTCATTTTAAAATATTCATAAACTGAATTAGCACGAAGCAATTTTATTGATTTTCAACGTTGCACAATATGAGATATTCAAAATTACAATTTATTACACAGAAGGGATTTAATATCTAAGGAATTAAAGGATGAATGTTTGATCTCATTAGCTGTGTCTTCTAATATTTGTGATATGAGTTGACACAGCTGATTTTCCCACGAGTATTTTATTTGACTTAACTATCGAGAAAATCAGCAAGAAACTATTACTACTTTAACGTAACTCGGTTAGTATCTAATGGGTTAAATTTTTTTTTTAACAAAAATTAAACGTGTACATCCTTTAACTTGAAGCAGATTTAAGCATCACAAACTACGATACAATACATTCAAACGTGTCTGCGTTGTTTTAAATAGATAAAGGTTAAAGTTCAAAGGTTATATACATATATAAAATGCTAGTTTAAATTATCGAACAGTTCGCTTTTTTAAATTTATAATTGAGTTTAAGATTCGTTATTTATTTATATAAAAAAAAAAAAATCGATACACTGTTCTACTTTAGAATGGGTTTATATGCATCTTAAAAGCACACTATTTAAATTATAAATCGTGTAAAATTGCTTTTAGATTTTATAAAATTACTTATTTAAAAGTTATTTTTAACGTCATCCTTGTAGAATAACTGCTTACACAGAAGTAGTAGTGTTTGTTTAAATTTCGACATGGTTTAGAAAGAAAATTAATTATTCAGTAGATGACAAACGCATTAGACAAATAAAAGAATTCATTCTAAAATTATCTGTTTACGTTTCTACTATTGATACAGAGAGAGGTACAAACGATACTTCAGAGACGAAAAAATTTGCGCATTTCCCAGTATTGTCGATTTTATACCACAGGAATGGCTAGTTTATAACATTCTAAATCAAAAATTAAAAATAAAAAAACACTATTAAAATATAATAAAAATATTTTAAGTTTAATTTATGTGTTATTCAATTGGGAGTTTGCCAAATATTCGGTTTTAATTAAACACACGGCATCAGATTAGAGAAGAGTCGAAATGGTACATGTACCTCTAATCAGTATACAATGGAAGAGCTCACAAAACTGGTTCAGCCAATAAAGGATAAAACCGAAAGAAGAAAGCTATCACTAAAACCAATCTAATGACTACATTGGCCCACAAGAGAAAAAGTTCACGATGTCCTCTAATTGCATGTTCTTGTAGAACACATTTGACCTGTACGGTTGACAATTCCCTTCCCTGAAAAATATTTTTACACGAGACATGGACAAAATTTATACTGCTTTAAAGTTTAAATACCATTAGTTCTTCCTGATAAAAGTTATAAAATTAAAATCGAATGCCATTATACGTGTCTAAATAAATTTATTAAAAAATTTCTGCAGTTAACGAGGAAGAAAAAAAAAAATAAATTTATTCGCTTGGATGAATTTAAAAAATATATCCATTATTAGAGGAAGAAAAATATTTTTTTTTTTTTCGTAATTTGCATGGCTAGTGATAGTCTAATTTGCGAGTGAGATATAACAGAAAATGATCTTGTTATTCTAGCGAATCTTCCAATCATTCTTAAAAATAATCTTCTCTTAATCCACGAAGATAGCGAACGACTCAAGAAGGACGTTGCAGTTTATGAAAGGCAATATCTTCTTGATATTTTTTCCCTTAAGCGATAAATCGAAAGATGGAACGTTTCACACTCTCGGTTATCACCAGTCTGTTGGACACGTTAATTTTCACGCTAGGTTTCTAACGACGTTCGACCCTTCGGCCATTGTTCCCAATGGATTTATTAAGATGACGATAAACGCTTCAGCCGAAACATAAAACAACTGTTGTCGTTGATGCCAAAGGCACTATTTAAACAGTACATCTGTAATGAGCTCTCATCGATTGATGATGACCTATAGAGACGGGTATCTACTAGGAATTTTCTTCTTGATCTAACTTAGAATTCTCGCGAGTCGTTCTTAATGGATTTTTGTATTCCTCTCGTTTCCCTTTTATATATCTCCCATGTAAAGGTGGTAGAATTTACGTCGTCAATTATAGTCTGACGTATTTCCTCGGGCTATCAACGGTTATGAACTGAGATTGAACATTATCCATACTAACTCTCTTTAAAAATATAAAACATGAAATTATAGTTATAATTTTTAATGACGTATTGCGAAAGTGGTTTTATTTTCTATCTCTTTACTACAATTACCATCAGAACAACCAGAAAATATTATTATTCATTAAAAATAAAAGTCTAGTTTTCAATTAACTTTATGTAATTTTGTTTTCACTCAAACGACTCTATAAAATTTATACGTTAAAAGTACTACATTCGTGTTTGCTGCTTGGATTGTTTAGGATTTTTCTATGGTAATCAACAGCGATTATTATCTACTCGAATTTTCCTTATTCATTTATTACTTGTCGACTTGTTTTAATTATTTATTCCATTTTATGATCTGTTTAAGCTAACAAACTAGTTTAAACAGATCATAAAATAATGACACTTAAAAGAATTTATGCGTTTGTTCCACCTAAATCCATATTCGCTTCGAGCCATTCCAAATTAAGTAAAAAAAAATTCAGTTAAAATTATCACGACATTAGTTTAACTTTTAATTGCTGTTTATAAAAGAAATTATAAGTTTTATTTCGCTCGGAGAGTGAAAATTATTGTTAAAATTTTATATTTTTTAAGTATTTAATCATTTCTTTAATTTGTTTGATGGTATTAAGGTTTCTTATCTTTACTTATTCCGTTCTCGTTTTTTTTTTTTTTCTGAACGTGTGCCCCACCAATATTGATTTTTTTTTCGTTCTTTTTTTAGAAAACTTACGATATTTCGTTTCATTTTTATATTTAATATGATAAAAGAAAATTTACTAAGGCACTAACGACGCAATAACCACGATATGTAAGTCGGTATATAGTTTTAACAGACGTCTTAAAGAAAATCCTTTCATCCACAAGACAGCATTCTTCGGATAAAACTTTCTTTCCTTTAATGTTACCGTACTAAACATACTCAATATCTTTTACAGGAAAAGTTTTTCGAGTTTTAAAAATTTCTTTTCTGGTTTTTCAACAAAAATAAAATTATAAAATTTAGAACTTAACAATTCACTTGAACATTAAAACGTTTTAAATGGAAGATTCAACTCTTTAACTATTTATTACGCATTTATAGTTTGAGTGAATGAGCGAAATTTTTTTCTAATGGAAATTTAAAGATAAAAATTATTTTGTTTACTTTAAAAATTAATAATAAAAAGGAATCCTTACCTTTTCTTCGTTGAAAAAAAAAAAAAAAATTATTATTACGAATACACGTTTACTTTTAAACTATTTCATCTTTTCTATGACGTTTTTGATTACAAGAAAAAATATTGAAGTTGTCAACCATAACATACTTCACAAATCGATAACATAAAAATGGAAATGGAATCTTTCTTTTATGGTTTTTAGTTTGCAAGAGGAGGAGGAGGAAGAGGAGGAGGAGGGGAAAAAAAAAACTACAACACTAAACTATACGAATAGCATCGCTTTTATGTTTTTTTATGTTACGGTTAAATCTATGTAAAATAGCAATATATGGCCCTTTTCACTGCTTTATAAATATCCTCCATTATAAAGTTACTGCTTTACACAAAACGATATTTAAGATCCATTATTAAATTAACGATTTTCGTTATTATACTTCTCTTTCTCTCCTTCTGGCTATTTTCATTGCATTAAAGAGTAGTTCGTATCGATTGTTTAATGACTATTCATTGATTAAGCACATAACACTTTTGCTTACAGAAAATTACGTGATTCTTTACAGTATTAAAACTCCTATATAGATTCTCATGTTTATTTTATGCACGGTGTAGTGTGTAATCTTTTTTATTTGCAAATTTCTAGTGAAGATTATTAGCAAAGTAGCTCTTTTAAATTTCTTCTTACGTCCTTTTCTGTATTTTTATAGAAAGATATAAATATCTTCAACTTATCCGAACTTAAAATAATTGAAAATCGTATTATAAATTATCAAATTGCAAACTTTTATCCTGAGATTAGTTACAGATTGATACAACGTGGGCATAAAAAAAAAAAAAAAATATTTTATTGATGTCAAGTGTAAATCATAAAGTAAACTCGTTTTGCTGGATAAAAATGAAGAATTTTTTTTAATTTTGTTTTTCTATTAAAAAAAAAATAGACAAAATTAATTCTTTATAAGGGTATTCGAATTTTATTTTGCACGAGTAATCTCTTGCAAATATTTGGAATGGATTTTTGTTTTAATTCTTTAATGGTCGCTTTGGCAAATCTCCAAACAAGATCTATTCTTGGATTTACAAAGTCATAAGATTGGTTTTGCGTAATTGCAATTTTTTGAAACTGGGAAAATCTTTAAAGATTTTGTGAGTCAGAAAATTTTTTAATGGCGTACCGACTCTTTGAATTATGTCCTTTGGGATTTAAGAAATGATAAACAGTAAACAGTCCATAAAAATAGATAATTTGAGGTATAACGGGAAACAAGTTTATTCTTTACTTTTATTTTTAATGTGACTCTGTTATTGTTGACATAATAGTGGATTCAAGGAGAATTTTCAGCCATGATATGTGGACCTATTAGGAGATTACGTGAAAGATTGTTTACAGAGGAATCGACAAACAGTGTACGTGACTTTTACCTACATAAGGAAAGCATTCTTCACCTAACTCCGCTTCCGAAAACAACTGAAGAACAAGACAAACTCGGTGAATGAAGGTTCATCAAGTAGTACATGACAATAATGTTAAAAAAGAAAAAAAAACTGCAAACGAAAGTTACAAGTTGATAGAATTTTATCAGTGACTAATCGATTCATTTCTTCTCTAGAATTGTTGCTATCTACACATCAATTTGTCTTTTAGTCGTTTTATATATTTTCCCTATAAAGCAGTTCAGATATTTTACCATTAGCTAAACATTTTAATGGCTTAGAAAGATTAAAAACCTTTGTTGATAAATGTTTTCACATTCTTTTCATTCTTCGTGAGAAGAACATGGCATTTTAATGTGTTCATAAATTTTAACGTAAAAAAAATACTTTCTTAACAGATCTCATCCTAATTTCATGTCAATTGCCTCCATGTTTTGCTTAAGAAACTTCCCATTACTGAAGATAGTGCAAAGAGTTAAAACCTTGGCCGTGCCTCATGCATTATACATTGAGACATAGACTCCGGATAGAACAGTTCTGCTGACTTCTTTTTTCGTATTTCTTTTATCTTTTTTATTCTTTTCTTTCTCTTGCACGCCACAAACTTTTGACAAGCAGCAGTGATTTTATTTAAATAGTGCCAAAGATGCTCGAAAGACGGATCGAATGTAAACTTCTCACAGGAATGTTTGTTCAACCTCGAGGGTCATCACTTGATTGATTAATTAATTAAAGGCTAACGAATGAAGAGTAAGAGAGAAATATCTAGTACATCAGTTAAAACGAATATCTTTCTGTTGTGCTACATATCTGTCATCAAATTTGAACGGGAGGATAATGAAGATGATTGAATCAGCAACTTACACATTTTAGGATTTATTAGTCTTCTGTAATTACTTATCAATCAAATTTGATATCTGTAATAATAAATTGAATGCAACACATATTTCTGAATGCTTTATGCGTGTGTTTCCTCCATACTTTATGAATATTTTGAGGATTAAACATTCGGAACGGAGTATTAAATTTATTTATCTTTGAGAACGATTTTTTTGCTATTTTCATTTTTTTTTATTATTTATATGCATGTTAAATAATAAAACTCTCTCTTCTTTCTTTAACTAACTGTATTTTTCTTATTAATGGCAGCTAACATTCCTGTAAATTACGGAGTAGTGGGTGGAAAGGCCTCATTGCCTTGCAACATCACTGTCACTGCAGGTGACGAGACCATAGCCTTGATACTCTGGTACAAAGGAGAATCACTCGTGCCTATATACACGTTGGATGCCAGGAATCATCCTGTACAACAAGCTCGACATTTTCCAAGCACAGAACTTGGTTCTAGAGCATACTTCGATGTGACTTTAAAAACTCCTAGTCTTACAATATATCCAGTGAACTTTCAAGATGAAGGAGAATATAAATGTCGTATTGATTACAGACGATCCAGAACTGTGAGCCACAGCGTCCGACTTAAGGTTATTGGTTCGTAAGCAATAGCTTCTCTGTTTATTACTACAGTACTTTTTCTTGTAGCTTTCTTCTATATTAATGTTTTAACCTCCTTTGGATTAAATGTCTTAAGTTCCTTCTTCTAAATTATATAAAAAGTAATTTATTTTTATGAAAAGTATGATTGCAATACGAGAGTAAGCGTTAATAAGAATCTCAAAAATATTATGTAAATTTTACTGATGGCAAAAAAAAATTTAATTGTGATTTTTTTAATTAATTTACGTTGAAAATTTTGGAATTATTATCTTTAATATTACACAGATTAGATAAATAAATTATAAGTTATGTATTTATTAACTAAGCTGAGGAAATTATTTTTGTAAAATTAAACATGTTCGTATCAAAAATGCTCTTGGTCGAAAATTTTACTGTAAATTTTCGATCAAGAACACGTTTGGTATGGAGAAAAATCAAACTTTTTTCTTTTTTTTTCCTTCTAAATTTAAATTTGTTTCTAATTTGTAAAGGTGTCAAAATCTATGATTAGAAAGAAATTGAATGCAAAGAAAGGGATACCTTTTGTAACGATAATCGATATTATACGAAGGAATTTAATTTGTTAAAAGTTGCAAAACTATTACCTAGAACTGATATCGATAATGAGTACAAAAATAATTTCTTATAAGTGCTTTCCTAATCTGTTAAAGTCGTGTGTAACATTAGATTAAATTGTTGCTGTCGATTAAGGAAAGCCATCCTACTATATCTTATCAAAGACACAAATAATCAAAACTTCTAAATGGTTAGTTCAATGCTGCTTTAGGCCAACTCTCTTTACACCGTTATTAGTTCCGCCACGAGAGACCGTCATAAAGAATGAAGAAGGGAACAAACTGGAAGGAGTAATTGGTCCCTACGACGAAGGGTCTTCTCTCAATCTCATCTGCGAATCCACTGGAGGTAAGGATTCAACCGAACTTAGTAATATCATATATATAAAAGATAAAGTTTTATTTGCTGTAAGTCAACAGCTATTTTACACGGAAAGATTACATTTTTTTCGGTTTACTTTCTTCAAAAAATTTTCTATCAATTCACTATACTTTTTTAAACTGATAGTGGTATTTTGTCCGTTAGTTTCTTTATATATATATATTTTCTTTCTTTCTTTCTTTGCAGTCTGGCAGTGCATCAGAATAAAAAGTCATAAAAATAATTTCCGATTCTCTCTTGTCAGATTTCCGGTTCTTTTTTGACACGACTGTCATGCAATATGTCAGTGTTCCTAACATCTTAGTTAAAGTTTTCGGAGACCTGATTACACAGCTAGCTTCTTATAAACCCCGTCGGGTAAGCTGACAGATGCGAAGTTGTCACTTCGACTTCTACTTCGCAATCTCTTATAAGAGGGAATGTTTTCTTTCGCCCTTGCGTTTCTCAAGATATAGCTTTTACTTTCCCCGGTTATAACTGTTTCCAATAATAACATCTAGGTGAAAATTCCTTCATAACAGATATCGAAATTTTTCTAGCTATGTTTGCTATGTTGTTTCAACACCGATAAACGGACTTTCATTAGTAACGATCACTTTTACATCCAGAATCTATTTTTCATGTTAAATAAAACTTACACCTTTCCTCGGGAATTTTCTTAAAATTTTTATATAAGATATATATGTAATTTTTTTTTTTTTGATCGATATTTCTTGTATTAATGGATTTTCTTTTTACGCAATCGTAATTATTTAAAAAAACGTTTTTTTTTTTTATTCTTGAATTCTTTAAACGCGAATTTGATTAAACTTTTTAAGAAATTGGAAAGAAAAAAAAATCACAAAAAATAATCGATTCTTTCGATTGTAGGACTATTCAACAAATTTAATATTAAAAATTTTATCGGTTAATTAATATATATTTTAAAAAAAGTTTTGATGTAATTGGCAAATCATTTTTTGTAATAAATTTAATGAAGTAAATTTAGAAAAGTTCATAATTTTTTTCGATTTAGAGCGTTACAGTTATATTTATAAAGTTCGATTTCGAGCATTGTTACGGTTTAAAATGTTCGATTTCGAGCATTGTTATGGCTTAAAATATTGGATTTCAAGCATTGTTATGGTTTAAAATGTTGGATTTCAAGCATTGTTATGGTTTAAAATGTTGGATTTCAAGCATTGTTACAGTTTAAAATCTTCGATTTCAAGCATTGTTACGATTTAAAATGTTCGATTTCAGCATTGTTACGATTTAAAATGTTCGATTTCAACCATTGTTACAGTTTAAAATGTTTGATTTCAAGCATTATTACGTATTAAAATGTTCGATTTCAAGCATTGTTATGGTTTAAAATCTTCAATTTCAAGCATTATTACAATTTAAAATGTTCGATTTCAAGCATTGTTACGATTTAAAATGTTCAATTTCAAGCATTATTACGATTTAAAATGTTCAATTTCAAGCATTGTTACGGTTTAAAAATGTTCTATTTCAAGCATTGTTACTATTTTGAATATTTTATATGAAAATTATTATTTTTTAAGTAATCGATTGGTAGACATGGTAATTAAATAAAATGTTCGATTTCAATTATTGTTACAGTTTAAAATGATCGATATCAAATATTATTACGAGTTTAAAGTATTCGATTTCGATCACTCTTATTGTTTAAAATGGTTGAAATGAAATTGTTACTTTTCACGTAATCGATTTCCACCATTTTAATTATAAGTTATAAAATGTTCGATTTCGATTATTGCTACAATTTAAACTGTCAGATATCAATCATTGTTACTGTATAAATGATTCGATTTCGCATATATTTTATTGTAATTTTTAAAAAAATTTTTAAATTAATCGTTAAATTTATTACCTTCATTTTATGATAGCCTTTCATAAACTTTTGCGAATTCGTTTGAAAGAAAGAAAGAAGAAGAAGAAGAAGAAGAAAAAAAAAAGCGAATGTTTTCACGAGATATTAATGAGAAATTTTTCTCTGAAAATTAATTTTCGGTTGATTGATAGTTTACTTTTACAGTTGTCAAAAGATAGAAAACTGTCATTAAATCAGGTAGTTTATTGCAGGTGACCCATCACCATCTGTGACTTGGTGGCAAGATTCTTCTTTACTTGATGACAGTTTTTCTTCGATGGAAAATGGAATCGTCAGAAACGAGCTTCACTTGCCAAAACTGGAGAGATCAGATTTAATGACTGGATTGGCTTGTCAAGCATCGAATACCAATCTCACCGTCCCTACTATTGGCACAGTAACATTGGACATGAATGGTATGTATCATTATCATGCATGCGTGAGTCTTTATTGATTCTTTAACGTTTACGTAATATAAAATATCTCATCTGATGCTCCTCATCTTTGTCTATAATAATAATAATTACTGTTTTTGTTATTGTTATATTCATTCCATTTTATTTTAAATCTTTAAGATTTTTAAAGTTATTTTGTTTTCGATCTTTCTATTTTTAAAGAAACCATTTTTGACTTTGGTTCTCTTTTCTTTCGTTATACTTAATTTTTTTTATATTTTCGATATTATAAAATTATGATATATATATATAATTAAGTATTTATAATAATTTATCAGTGTTAAAAAAAAAAAAAAAACATTTGTAGAAACTATAAAAATAAAACATGTTTCAAAAGATACATCACCTTCCAAGAACATCTTTCTCTTGGAACACTCCAAACTTGAACTTTTCGAACAGTTTTCTTTCACTGCACTTTTAAAGATATCCTGTATCTAAAATGGAATGACAACAATTACAATAAAATGACAAACATTTCATTACCTTGAGGACATTGTTGTCCACTAAGACAATTTCACCTAGATAGTTTGCTATAGCCATCTCACTGAAAAAAGTAATCCCAAGAGGAAGTTTTTCGTAAATGTGTTCCAGGGAATTCGTTTAGAAATACTGTCCTTCAGGATCCGAACAAGTAAAAAAGTTTTCTCGAAAATTATTTTAAGTACACCCTCTAGAAAAATTAAATTTGAATGGTTTAAAAGTTAAGTTAATTGATAACAATAAAGTATTCATACTGTTTAAAAATTTACTAAAATATTATTGAAATTCGACTACGAAAGTCACGTCACCACACTGTTTACGGAATTCTATACATACTTCCACAGAATTCTTTTATTATTTTTGTTTTTAATTTTTAAAATAATCAACGTTTTAATTATTAACTTTTAAATTAGCTTTTTTAATACGGCAACAACAAAAACTAAAGTTATTTTTCTTAATGATTGTTTTATTCGATTAACGTTTGTTCAACTTTCTTTAAAACTATTTCTCCATTTACTCGCTCGCTTATAGATTTTCGCAAATTTAAAAATCTTTTTTTTTATTATTTTTCTTTTCTTCTTATTCTTCTTCCTTTTTAAAATGTTATTTTCTGTTTTTGATTACTTCAAAGAATCTTTTAAAAACTTTTATAATTTTGTGAACTTAATAATATTTATCCAATGCTACTATTTTTATAATGATCGATGCTAATTAAAATAAAATTCATATAAAATTACTTCATGAAAAATAAAATAATAATAATAAAAAAAAAACTTTATATATACGTATTTTATTTATTTATTTATTTAAATTGAAGGATAAATTTCGTTTATTACTCTTAAATATTTGATTTTGAAATTCGTTATTTAAATTTAATTAACTGTGACTATTAAATTTAATGATTAAAATATGAAATTAATTTTATTTTCTTCTACTTTCTAAAAGTCCTGAGGATCGAATTAACTTGGAATGTAGCTAATTTGTGTGAAATATCTGGAAATATATAAAGTATCTCATGTGATCTTCGATATTTTAATTAACTAGCAGTATCCGTGCACCTTGTTGCACATGCAAATGAATTTAATAGAATTTGAAAGATAAATAATATTTTATTAAATCTTTAAAAGAAATTCCTGAACTCCCGTCTTTAAATCTAAGAGTTTTACGGTGACAACATATTGTTGACATGGATCCAATCACTACATCAGTGTCTGGTTCTTACAATATAGATGGATTACAAGTAAAAGCAGAATTTTGCTTACAACCCCAGTGATGTAGCCACAC
>WUQG02222859.1:0-21207 GCA_011317285.2 Androctonus mauritanicus
TTTTAAAACATAAGAATACAAAAAAAATGAAGGACAAACAAGATTATCTAGTGTTTTGAAGGTGTATTACGTCTTCATAAGTTGTTGCGAATGAACAGCGTGCATTTATGCTTTACCAAAGTTTATAATTATCCCAAAGATAAAGTGTATATAATTTACGTGTTTTAATCTATTTAAAAAGGTAAGAATACAAAAAATAGATTAACACACATAAATTACATACATGTTATCTTTGGGATAATTATAAACTTTGGTAAAGCATAAATGCACGCGGTTCATTCGCGACAACTTATGAAGACGTAACACACCTTCAAAACACTCGAGAATCTTGTTTGTCCTTTATTTTTTTGTATTCTTACCTTTTTAAATAAGTAGGAACAAGATTCTCGAATGTTTTGAAGGTGTATTACGTCTTCATAAATTGTCGCGAATGAACCACGTGCATTTTATGCTTTGCAAACTTTATAATTATCCCGAAGATAATATGTATATAATTTACGCGTGTTAATCTATTTAAAAATGTAAGAATACAAAAAAATAAAAGAAGAATTATGTTTATGAATATTTTTATCTCGCTTTTTTTTTTTTTTTAATACATTCTACTACCTGTGCAAGAATGAAAACAGGGAGGAGTATAGGTAACAAATTGCATACCTTATCTTAATAAAATGAATGCTAGAGAAGAAAAATTTTATGCTCTGATGAGCACCTGTTATTTGATGTCATTCTGTTATAGAAAGAATCTGTCATCATGGAACTGATGAAAAAAAAAAAAAAAGTAGAAATGAGTGGAGTTGATGCGGTTTTATAAACATTTTATTGAATGTAGATGATTACATCATCGCTCCTGTTCATCCAAGAGGAAATAGTTTCCATCTTGTTTTATTTTCTCTCTTTTCTTTAACAGAAGAAAATTTTGATTTTCTATTTTTTTATTTTTATTTTTTTTTATTTTTTTACAATTTTCATAGATGAAAAGTTTTTAATTAAATATATTTTCTCTTCTATTTAAAATATTCAAACGCGTGTTCAGTCGAGACTTTTCATCCGTTTGAGTGATGATAAAAATATCCAAACACCGAGCGCAAAAATAATTAGTTCATTGCAACATAATAATTATTAATATTAATATTTTTAATTCGTGTTAAAATAAAATGATAGCAGGTAATAAAAAATTTTGTTTATTTAATTAAAAAAAATTTTATTTATTTTTTTTTATGCATAAATCTATGTTTAGCGAGTTAGAGGGAAAAATTTGCATTGGGACTTCGAATCGATATTTTAAATATATTTCCGGATTCTTATTTCAAAAAAAAAAAAAAACAATTCGAGGGAATTCGATGTTTCTAAATAAGCTAAATTTTGCATTAAACACGAAACTATCAGATTTTACAAAAAAAAAGAAGTGAGAAATTCCATTACATCGCAAACCTCCAGTAACAGTGAGAATTTGGAAAGGAAAATTTTTAAAGAACATCGAAAAAAACAAAAAAAAATTCTGTTTTTTTTTTTAACGTTTAAATCCATTTATAAAACTCCTCGCTGTTTTTTTTTATTTTTAATTTAACAGAAAAAAAATCATTTTGATATCGTTGAATTTTTTCTAGAGTTGTATATAATCTACGGGAAAGTAAATAAGGAAAAGAGAAACGGAACGAAAATGATGCATATCGTCTTTCTATCAAAATCCTACTAATTATGCAACATTAATGGACGTTCTGTACGTGTAACACGAACTCTCAGCTCTCTTTTGACAACTTGTTATTATGTTTTATCAATGAAGAGTCGAATTGTTCGGGTTATCAAATGAATATAATAAATCGGCAACCATTAAGATCAAACTTTTATCTATAAAAGTAATCGATGATTGAAGCATATTCGTGAGATATATTGAGCAAAAATCTTAATTATTCTTAATTTATAACTCATCCATTCAAGTTTTAAAAATTATATATATATATAGAGAGAAGTGTTCGAGGAAAACGTTCGTGTTAAAGTTTCATTTATCAAAGAAGAACATGACGAAAAATTTAAAGACGTGCATCGCTAATATGATATCTTGTTTGTCTCTCTTATAGCGAACCGTATCGAGTTGAGTATTTATTTAGATAATTTGATATTTACGTGGACCAACACACACATCCAATTATTTCGCCATATAGGTAGTTTAATGATCATTATCAGAGATATAATTGCTCCAACGAATTCGGCTAATCTGCAGTAATAGTAGATCATCTCATATCCAACTCGTAGACAAGTTTAGATCGTTTATTCGAGTAGATAATAAATTTTAACATTCCTAATAATAAATTTTAACATTCCTATCAAGTTAAAAACAAAAAAATGTATATATTCGAAGATACAGTTTCATAGGAATATTAAAATGAAGACGGATTTAATTACGAAGCAAATGAGAGAAGACATTTTGAATCAGAAGCAATTATCTTTGTCGAAAGTTTAAAATTAAAGTTATTATTGAGTCTAAAAGGCAGTATGGGTCCAAAAATATCGAGTTTCTTACTTAACTAATGTTCGAAAATTAAGTACTTTTGGTGGTTTTTTTTTTTTTTTTTGCTCATGTAAAGTAGTAGAAATTCTTAATATTTCTAGAGCAGATGGATGTAAAAGTGTATACTCTTAGGAAAAGGCGTTTATTCAAAATTCTCTGGCATTAAATGCAGCGTGAAGGAGCAATTGCAGGATCGTTTTATCAGCAGAACACGAAGTAACATAGACAGCTTCATGTTAGCTTCCTATCTCTGTCTAGCATAGATATAAATGTTATATCGACGGTTACTAGAAGCGGAGAGAGATATTTTTTTTTGCCTCGAAGGGTAGAAGTTACATTTTTAGCCAAAATAGCTTTAAAAATTTGTTTTTTTCTTCTTTCTTTCCGCTAACGGAAAACTTTGTCAAGCCGTTATAACCAGAATTCGGTAGAAAATTTCGAAGGAATATATGTGTTATTTTATACTTTCTATCCAAAAAGAAAAAAAAGTTTGGTCACTGTGTTATAAGGTTCTTAGATGTAAACTGTACTTAATGTCAACGTCTAGCACATTAGATGCTGATGGTCGAACAATAGTGGTGCCATTATATGTTGTCACGTGGTTCTCTAGAGGTGACATGTGCTGATGTCGTCAGAGAAGTCGAAGTTGTCTCTTGAGGTGGTCTATTATATCTAAAGCTCCCGGAGGAGATACGTTTGGCGAGAGCGTTTTCGTATGTAAATTTTATCTCTACCTACACCACCACTAGTTATTTACTTATCACCAGATGAACTTACTCAACACTCATATTGTTTATCGTGTTTTTCAATATTAAACTGAACAAATAAAGATTTATGAGTGTATTTAATTAATTTGTTTAAAAACCAACAATGAACCGTAATATTTTATGATTGTCAAAAGCCATCCGCTTCGATCTACACGTTCCGCAATTCCCCTTTGCAAATATTTTATTTTTTTTCTTCTATCGTTAAATATTATTTCCGATATTCGTATATAATATTCGCTTTTCCGACCAAACTTTTTTCATTTAAACCTACCATTTATTATCTAACTTTCTCTCTCTCTCTCTCTCAAAAACTACAAAATACATTCGATTACTGTTACAGAAATCTCGATTGTACAAAAGTCATTTATTCATATCGTAAAATACTTTTTTTTTTCTTTTTTAATTTCTCTTTTTTTTATCTAATAGTTCTATTTTTATTATTGATTTAAAAATCAATCCGTAAACTGAAACGACAGCCAAGAAAAGATTTCTCGTATTTTCCTTAAGGTTCTAAATATAAATATTGAGAGGAAAACTACTAAAAATATATCTACTAGTCTTTAACAATTAGTGTGTGTGTGTGTGTGTGTGTGGGTGTATATATATATATATATATATATATACAGTAAACTCTCGTATAACGTGCTCCCTTATAAAGCGACAAAAAAATTGAGATTGATACTCATACAACGCTATAAACAGTCCCGTATAACGCGTAGGATAATATACAGTAAACTCTCATATAACGTGCTCCCTTATAACGCGACAAAAAAATTGCGATTGGTACTCATACAACGCTATAAACAGTCCCGTATAACGCGTAGGATAATATACAGTAAGCTCTCGTATAAATGTGCTCCCTTATAACGCGACAAAAAAATTGCGATTGCTACTCATACAATGCTATAAACAGTCCCGTATAACGCCTAGGATAATATACAGTAAACTCTCGTATAACGTGCTCCCTTATAACGCGACAAAAAAATTGCGATTGGTACTCATACTCCCTTATAACGTTTAAAAAATTATCCTAGGCGTTATACGGTACTATAAACAGTCCTGTATAACGCCTAGGATAACTTTTTTAAACGTTACTTATTTGTTACTTATAATATCCGTCGATTGTAATAAAAATCCGCGTTTTCGGAATCTACTTGTATATAATATTTTTTTTTAATTTAGTTATTCTGTTTTGTTTTGCTTTATTAAAGAAACCTTCTTTAAAACAAGTTAATTAACATTGTGCACACAATAAATCATATTTGAAAGTTAACGCACATTTCATTAGCAGTATGCGATCAGTGCTGGATCAGACACAAATTTAAATATGCATAAAATCGCCTGATAATGAATACCTTGTATAACGCGGAACGTATCCTTCGATCCCTCGCGTTGTACGGAGTCCCTTGTATATATATATGTAAATATACAGGGGACTTCATTGATGGTTCCAGCCAGTGGCGTAGTAAGGGGGAGCCCCCTTCCCCTTACTACGTCACTGGCTGGACCGCCTCGTACCTCTGATCAAGGGGAGTCTCCGAAGAATCTTAAGTTTTAAGTATATGTACCTATATGTAGGAATATATAAAAGAGACTTTTCTGGGAGGATGATTACGTACAAATGTGCCGTGTTTATGTTTAAAAGTTTATGTTAGGAACGCTGATGCTATAATTTTATAAGATTACATTTTGTATGGTGATCAATTCCAATTAGGGGAGGCCCTAGGGAGACTTCCGTCCCGGGCCTCGATAGCTGTAGATCCGCCACTGATGGCATATCGCTAATGAGATGTGCATTAGTTTCAAATATGATTTTATTATGCATAGAGTATTAATTAACTTGTTTTAAATAAGGTAATAAAGAAAAACACAAAAACAGAATACAGGTAACTAAATTTACCTGGACTCACAAAACGCGGATTCGTATAATCCGACAGGAAAAGTTGTTAAAGTTATCATAGAAACGAAATAAACATCGTTCGGTTTTTATTACGACCAACTCGGATATTATAAGTAACGCTTAAAAAATTTTTATCCTACGCGTTATACGGGACTGTTTATAGCGTTGTACGAGTACTAGTCGCAATTTTTTTCATCGCGTTATACGAATTCACGTTGTACGGAAGTTTACTTTTAATCGAATGTATTTCAACTACATTTAACAAACTATTGCACTTCTCTGAGCGATATTTAGTATCGATAACTGCAGAAAAATAGTAATCATCGATGGACCGCAAGATAGGAATAAAAAAAAAATTATGTATATTTAATTCCGCAAAAGAATGTTTTAATTCGAAGGAAAATACCTGCAAAAAAATTTTTTTTCCGATATTTGTTTCGCCTAACGAATAAAAAACGCATTTTAAAGAAATTCCGAGAAAAATGTCTTCGGGTTAATTTATAGAATTTAATAATTTATCTAACAGCGTAGTATCGTTTACTCCAACTGACTTAACATATAAGATTTAGGAATATTTTTAGATTGCAGACTGTCTTATATGCATCGTAATTCCTATATTATATACATCAAATAATAAGAAAAACTACTTTCGCTCAGAGATATCTTTCAAGAATTTCGGACAGACATGCATTAAGAAGTTGATTCTATGCTATATTCGTGTCTTTTCTGACATATGAATGTAGATATATTCATCGGGAGCATCTGAATCCATTAGAATCTACGTGGCAACGTACAATCAGAAAAATAAATTCATGCTTGTTGTATCAGTGACCATTCGGAAGAAATCAGAAGAATTTTGAAACTGCCTACATTTTCGAAACTGGTAAAAAGACTAAATTCTTAAAATGATTTAAAAAAATACATAAGGGGCAATATCTTCCTTTGGATAATATAAAAATTCAACGTGTCTCAATATTAAGCAAGGTAGATTTGTTTTTTGTGCCGATCAAAAGATTGGAAAAATCGTCTAGATCAGTGGTTCCCAACCTTTTTCTGGCCATGCCACACTTAAGCATCTCTAAAATCCTGATGCCCCCTGTGACATATAATTTTTATTATTCAAAACATGAACTCCTATTCACATGGAGGAAGCCTAAAAGGCCTAAAGTTTGGTATAAACAAGCTTCCAAAGAACATGGCATCCATGAAAGAGAAAAATAAAACGAACGAAAGGATAGTTGAAGTACTGCGAAAGAAATCACTAAGAAACTGTTTAAAAAAATAGATATGAAGCGATATGAAAGAACAGCAAGTAAAGTTTCAAAACCCCGTGTACGTTCTGATTTTAATTTTTAAAATGTATATGTCATAACATATATTTATATACTATATATGAGGTCCCTATAACCATAAGAAATGCAAAAAATTCACTGTTAATAACTCATACTCGAATTGCTCCCTTAAAAATCAAATTGCCCCTCTGTGGGATGTGCGCCCCACGTTGGGAACCACTGATCTAGATCGTTCTAGTTTATTTAATACTATATATTCAAAATTATAAAGGGGAGTCACCCACATATTATCGTAGGGTGAAGGGCTTATTAAATAAATAAATAAATAAATAAATGCGATTCGCAGATTACACAGTTGCCCATGGTCGAATTAAAACATGCTAACAAGAATTTAAAAATCTAAAATGATATTGTTAATAAAAAAAAATTATTCAACCTAGTCGAAAATATTCAGAATCTTATCCTTTAGTTTTGGAACAGGGGTTCTTAATCAGGGGTCCGTGGAAAGATTTTTATTTTGTCAACTGTATTTTAATATAACTGGTTTCCTTTGTAATTTTATTTTGTGCATTTAAAATCATTATTCTGAGTAGGGGTCCGTGGCCTTCACCTAACAAGCAAAAAGATCCACGGAACAAAAAAAAAAGGTTAAGAAACCCTGGTTTAAACATATTATAGAAATTATAACCGCTATCATTACATGAAACATTTTCGAACTATGTACGCATGGGTCATCAAAAGTCTTTAAAACAGAATTTAATACTACATACAAGTTTACAATCAATTAAATTTTTCTTGATTATAGTTATTTGGCAGTTTTGTATAAAATAAATGATGACGTATATAACAAGATGAAATTTTCATATTTAGACGAACATTGAGATATATAATTTATAATCAGACTTATTGATTCTATTAAGTTAGACCTTATTCTATTTTTGTAATTGTTTACTTTTATTAACAATACAAAGCTGAATTAATAAAGGCTAAGTAAACAGAGCGTAGTTGAAAATTACGGTTTTGAAATTATAATTTCTGGTCTGATGTAACTGTATTCTACCTCTATAAATTTATAATCCGATAATATACAAAGAGAAATTTTTGCTATTTTTCTTCTTTTCTAAAGTGAATAACATAATTATGATTTTAAAAATTTTTTTTTTTTTAACTGCTCACGCTCACTTAAAATTTATTTACATCCAAGTTAGTACCTCGGGGCGCCCCTAGTGCCAAAATTGACTTATAATTATCTACTTAGATTTTCGGTTATTTTAAAGCTTATTATAACAATTAAGTCCTAAATCTGTGCTAAGCACGTTACCTGTTTAATCTACCTTGACAGAATTTTCTAAATCTTAAGAGATCTTATCTATTTTAAAAGAAAACTCAGCCAAAAAAAAAAAAACAAAAGCAAAAACGTTATAGTTAACGCGCTATTTTAAATGGTTTCGAGACGTTCTTTAGAGTTATTTTCGAACAAAAAAAAAACAAAAATTAATTTCGTGTTTGATATTAAAATCCTTCTGTTATAAAGAAAATTGCGTAAGTAATACTGGAAATTTTCGAGTATTAAAAATATAAGGAGCACATGTTTAAAACATAAGTCTCCCACCTAAATCAAGTTTAAATACATATTTATTTTCACTTAATATTTTATATTAACATAAGAACTTTATCATACTTGATTATTCAAAACCCACAGGTGTATATAATTAGTCAAATCTACATTTACATATTATCTCCATAGAAAGAGAATAGTTCGTGACGACAAATGATCGATGAAGGTAAAGAAGCAAATCATACTAAGTAAATTCATGGAAAAAGTCGATTTTTTACGCTCCAAAATTGCAAAATTTCACATCGATATATATAGCTAAAGTAATACGTGTATCGATTCAATTAGGTCTATCATAAACCAATATATTATGTAAGGAAAAATAATAATTATCTTTATTATCCCATTTCCTTTCCGAGCCAAATAATCCGTGTAAGTAGCCATATTCCATACTGTTTATCCGACTCGATCAATTCTCAAAAATTTCAACGCCATTAAGGATTGTTTGAAGTGAAGTGATTGATGCAGAAGAGCGTAGTTATCTTTGCAAAGGCAGTGTACTGTAACGGTACTGTTTACAAGAGTATAAAAAGAAAAAAAATATATATGAAGAAAAAACGAAAGAACCCCCTCTCTCTCGACGTCTTTCTTCTGCATTTAGGCCATATCTCCATCCTTTAATATTCATAGAGCGGTCGGGGCTTAATCCGAAGGAGTTCTGCAACAAAAGAACATCTATAGTTTTGTCAATGGAGTGTTTAAAAGTCATCAATTTTCTTCCGTCATATGTAATAAGTAATGATGTCATCAATTTGGTTGTCACTAACAATAAGCAACATTCAATCCAGTCATGTTTGTAACCCTCCATGCGCGATCAATTTTCGAGAAATTAGTTCTCAACTAGCGGCTTTACTATTATCCTTTAAAAAAAAAATAAAAAAGAAAACAGAAAGAAAGAAAGAAAGAAAAAGTAGCCATCCAATATGGCGTCATTATAATTTTTGGTAAAATAAAAACCGATACGTCCCCCAGTAATTATTTATTTAAACGTTAAGAAAAATCCATTCTTAAAAGTAGGCTACAACAAAACGAAGTCGATATTAATTGAGGTAATAACGTAAGATAAAAGAGAAAACTTGGCGTGGAGAAAGTAACAAAGTAATTGATACGGTTGTAGTAGTGTCGAAGTTGTTAATTGAAATTGTAATGCGATGTTTCAAGTATGCTAAAAAAAACCACTCCCTTAATTAGGGTACGGTTAACGGAAGACATAAGTTAAAAAATCTATTTCTGAACTTAAAACCACATTCAAATTCACTCTTTCTTACACGTTTAATATTATTAAATTGCATTATATGAGTGATAGTAACTGTATTCAACGTCGGACAAAAGGTTTTTCTCTCTCTCTCTCTCTCTCTCTCTCTTTTTTTACTTTTAACAAAACGCGGATGGAATTTCTGCCGGAAAGAAAGCACATGTAGTAGAAACATTATCATAATTCTAAGATTGAATGTTCAGCATTCTTATTTCACCTTGAGAACCTACTTGTATATGGAAATATTTTCATATTGGATAACGAATGATGGGCCTATATAACGTGAACGGAAAAGTAAATATAGTTTTTCGATTATTATTTATTATTTTTTCTGTATTTTGAATAAATATTTATTAAGAAGGAAAAGATATAATACATTTTTACTTCGTTACGTTTTATATCGATTTTTATTTTTTTTATATTCTCGACCAATACCTATCTGTTTCGCATATCAATGTCACGCTATCCATCCTTCGATCCCTTTAAGTTTATTGATGGACTTAATCGTAGACCACCTAACGGGTTACATCTACCACATTAAACCAAGAAATCCGAACAAATAATTCGCACTATCTTTTGCATAACTCCAGCGATCATTTCCGAGCGAAGCCATTTTGAAAAATTAAGTGTTGCCAATGAAAACAAAATTTAATTTAATTTTACTTGTTTGATAAAAATATTATTAAAAATAAAGAGGTTAAAGTTAACTTAGATGCTTTTACACTAAGTAAGAGTGCGTTCTGAAAAACTATATATTAAACCGAGACATACGAACAAATAATTCTCACTATCTTTTACAGGACTTTTACGATTAATTTCGAGCGGCGCCATTTTAGAAAATTTAAGTTAAAAATGAAGTGTTGCCAAGGAAAATAAAATTTTATTTAATTTAATTTTACTTGTTCGATAACATTATTATTAAAAATAGAGGTTAAAGTTAACTTATATATTTTTACACTAAGTAAGAGTGCAGTCTATTAAAACCATATATCAAACCGAGACATACGAACAAATAATTCGCATTATCTTTTGCAGGATTCTACAATAAGTCTTGAGCGGCGCCATTTTGGAAAATTTAAGTCAAAAATTAAGTGTTGCCAAGGAAAGCAAAATTTAATTTAATTTTATTTTACTGGTATGATAACAATATTATTAAAAATAAAGAAGTTAAAGTGAACTTAGATATATTTTCACACTAAGCAAAGAGTGCGGTCTGTAAAACCATATATTAAAATAAAATATAATTAACATCGTCTTCTATAACGCATTATATAATGGAATTGTATGAATATTACAGACGGTTCCGTTATGAAAGTATCATTTAATTGTAGTCCAGCCACTTCCGTGGTATCTTTTGTTCTATTCGGTTGTTGCAATTAATCTACTTGATGTGCCAGATGTTGTCAGTTAGAACTTTAAAGATTAATATTGTTACCAACTAATTAGCTTTCTAATAGGATATTAACATAATTAACTCCGAATTTTCAAACAGTCCGAAACCATTATAACATTTACAGTACCTTAAAGAAAGTAGTAGACCCATGCCGTGTCTATCTTTTCTTATACTCGATAGGTTATTACGAATTCTATGCGATTATTCGTTAAATGTATCGTATTATCTATTTATTGCGCATTTTTCTTTCTCGTTAAAATGTCTGGAAAGAAATTAAATGTTTGTCTTCAATTAACAAACCAAAAGGTAAAAAAAAAAATGACGAATGTTTCCACGCATAAAAATTTCCATTTAAAAAGTAATAGACTAGCTGAACTGTCGTAACCCTCATGCAGATATTAGAAACCAGTACGCTTTCTAATCCTACTTAAATTTACTTTACGCTGGCGTAAATAAAGGAAATTAAAAAGAGAGAGAAAAAAAAGGAGAAGGGGGAAAGAGAGAACTATCGTGAAATTTTCTCAATTAAAAAATCCACCCCAACTCTAATTTACAAGGGGGCATTTTATCAGAGATTAACGACGATGTTTTATCTCCAACAGCAGTTGACAGCTGTTTTATCTCCAACAGCAGTTGACAGCTGTTAACAAATTCCGACTTACTAACCTTTAATGTTTTGTAACATTATCTGAGAATTTATTGCTTTTGCCATCTGTTTAAATATTTTACAATGACTTAATTATTTTAAAGAACGCTTGTTTCTTCTTTTAATGAACAACCAAAAAAAAGTACTTACAGTAGTAGTAGTAGTAGTAGTAGTTTGTATAACCATCAGATATATAAGTTGAAGTACTTGTCATTTGTGTTTTCATTGTTATAGATAACTAGCTTTATTTTAAAACTCGCTATGGAGTGTTATGGCATTAAGCCCGCATCACTTTAAGCCTATTTGTTTTAATTAAAATAACAAAAAACAAAAAAAAAAACACGAGAATGACGTAATAATATTTCGTGATGTAAGAATAAAACAACAACCAATTAGAAAGAAAATGAATTTGAATTTCTTTCTAGCTAATTGGTTTGTTATTTTTGGTTCATTTTCTTCTTTTCTTATTTAAATTTTTGATTAAAATCTTATCAATTATTCATACAAAAATTAGCGTTTTGAACCAGCCAATCTACTTCTGTTAATCCCGATCATGCGATCTCAATTAAACAGTATTTACTCACCGGTTTAATCCGAAACAAACAAAGAAAAATGACTTTTATCATCAAATGGTGTAGTAGTCTTCTATAAGTTACGTTATCTAATTAAAATATATGAATGTATTTTTTTGTTTTGTACAGAAAAAGAGAGAGCAGATGTAAACATTAAATCGAATTTATTAAAATTTAATTTTGAAAAAAACGTCTTTACGAATGTTTATAAACCAGTGAAAACATCTGTCTGCATAAAAATGGCGGATGTACAATTGTCTGGCTTCAATGGCTTCTCTCATATTTCTTTTGTGGTCACATCTATGCCTGTGGCAAGAAACGGCTGGCGGGGAGTGAGTTCACCCACGTGCCTGCCACGTGGCATCAGCAGCTGAACGTGTCAGGAGGCAGATGCTTTTACCTGAAGGAACACCTGTCCAGTGGTCGAAGCCGCTTGTTTCTCAGCTGGACGCGGGTTTACTGAAGCGTTACCTCGTTAACGACTGGTTTAGCAGTTACAAAGACGGTTAACTCGCGAATAACTGTTTCGTTTCGAAAATAAAATCGTTAAATGTCATCGCCGATTTTTATATCTTTCGTTCTGTCTTACTTAAATGCCATGGCATATTTTTTTTTTAATGTTAATCCAATAAAAACCAGAACTCGATCTTAACACGAAACATCGAATGTATATATATATATATATATATATTTTAACTGGCATCAGTTTCTTCGTGTCAAACTTAATTTTTCCAACTCGAATCTGAATTGAATTTCCATATATAAGAATAACTAAAAATTCGTATTGTTTAAAGAATGTTTTCTCTCTCTCTCTCTTTCTCTTATAATTATAATTAGAAGGCAAAACAATGCATGGGTTATTCTTCACTCATGCATATATAATAACGTGGCACCACTTCTGGAAGAATTGTTCGGATTTAATAAAGTTAAATTGTGAAAGAAGCTGCTATTTCTGAAGCCTTCGGGTTATCAATGTCGAAAATAAATAGTTTTTTTTTCTTCTTCACCCGAAACAAATGGAAGTTGTCTCTCGGCTACGGACTGTCTTTCTTTTGTTCGCAAGAAGTTTATAATTGTGTGACCACGGAAAAGTGCCCCTTGGCTTACCTCAACCGTATAATATCGACAACAATATTTTAAAATTACTTCTCTGCAAAATATAAAAAAAGGAGAGCCTGGCGAAAATAAAACAATTGGGCCTCTTAAATGTTTTATTTTCGTTCTCTCCGCTCGCTACTTCGTCTAAAAGACGAAAAAAAAACAGGAGGAGGAGTAGACTTTATTACCGTCTATTCAAAAATCGGCGTTAAGGTTAAATGACAAACCATCAATAGAGTCATGCCCTCATTTAAACGAGTGTCATGTGACCAAACCTAAGCGATGTCACAACTGACATAATCGGAGCATTGACCCTAGTTTACGTGCTAAAGAACATCAACTTTCGACGGAAATGGTTCAGAAACACCATTCTTTCTTTAAAATTTCAAAATACAAAAACAAAAATGTTTTTACCTTCAATTGTCAAAGAATATTTTTTCTTTCGTTCTTCCTCTCTCTCTATATTATTATTATTATTTTTTTTTCAGTTGAATAAATACGAAAACATTCTCTTTCGTATCCCTCAAACTAAATATTAATAATCGAAAGATAAAAATGTTTCGCTGTTTACACAGACGATGTCGATGGCAGCCGAGAATTTAACAAGTTTCGACCTGTTTTAAGTCATTTCGATTCTATTTGTCCTTCAATCACTGAAGCGATCTAGTTGTCAATGAGAATCAAATTAAAGCTACTGAAATTTCCGCTTTTGGCAAACAACAAACTTCCTCAAACTATATGGACGTCGTCGTAGTCTTCGTCATCATCGTAGTAGTATTCGTCGTCGTCGTCGTCGCTTTCATTCCTGATTCTAAACAATCAAATTCTCTAGCTTCTATAATTGCAAAGAGAGAAAAATCAACTTTGAAAGAAGATTGGATATCTCCAAGTTATAATATCAAGAAAATAGACGCGAGGATATTCTTTTGATGACAGTAAGGTACAAGATAGCATCCTAGTTGATAAATGGTAAGAATATGTTATTTATTTTATCCAAAGGAATAGTACGGAAGACTAGAACAACTCTCTAACCAGAAAGATCAATCACGTTTACTTACTTCTATTATATATATATATAAATATATATATATATATATATATATATGTGTGTGTGTGTGTGTGTGCCGATCTGTTATTGATTGCAAAATATAAAAGTCAAATTTCTGTGTTCAGTGAGAAAAAGGCGGTGCAAAACACGAAAACAAATGACTTTCATACATTGGACTCGCTTCATAAGAAACTATGGAGTTAGAAAAGCAGATTAACGTCATTCCGTATCTCTTGCAGTTTTTCGGAATATCAGAACCGAACTTATCGTTCTCGGATAAACGATAAAAACGAAAAATATATCGACGCACTTCAAAAATTAAAATATTGCACCCGAGCTTATAAAACTAGATAGAGAAAAAAATACATTTTGGTTGGTGGAAAACGAAATATTTGCTCTTTTATCGTTGCAAAAATAGATGATATCGGAAAGTAAAATCATTCTTTGACGTTCCTTTGAAAATAACCAGATAGACAGTGCAGTATATATAAGTTATATAAAATTGTGTATCACAGTAAAATTAATTTCCTTGGCAGAACTATGGTATTATTAATAATTAATTTGCGTACGAACGAAGAATGGTAAGGTCCGTAAACTGAAATGCTCCAGTTTAAATTCGTCGTTAAAGTTAATGCCTGTTACAGAAACCATCGACGAAGAAGGCCCAGAATAAGTATTAAATACAACTCACAGGCCGAGATTCAACCTTATTAAGTGTACTTTTCTGACTGTTATAAAGTAAGTCGGCCAGTATGTTGTGTAGCATTACTGTGAGATACGTATCTGTCAGGTGAGAAATACGACCGTAATCAACTCACCTCTTCTAGACTGACGCCATCGTAAATATTTGAAGGTAAGAACTGACGTCGTTTGCTGTTAGAATGAGTCCCAATGCTGTTCCGACACCTCACCCACAACGTTTTCTACTGAATTATTTACCGTAGGAAGTGATGTAAAAGCGGAATAGTGGATAATGTAAGTGGGATAAAAACTCGTTGGACGCATTCGACTTTACACACTGCACACACTATATTGCTCAAAGGACGTAAAATCTGCACTTATGTAAATCTTTGATTGTGCCCTTAGACTCTCAATAGTTAACTAATCTAACTTTTTTGTTTACTCGGAATAGCAACACGTTGCAATAAAGGCCTACTATATAGTGCAAGTGATTATCCAAGTTCTCTGAATAATAAAACACTCCAAGTGAAACATTAATTATGGCTACAATAGTATTTTCAAAGAAAAACTGAAAGAAAGTGGTAAAGTTTTCAGAGAGGAGGAAATAAAATATATTAATTTTCTTTTGGATATTTTTAAAGTATTAGTTTTATCTATCGAAGATTGTAATTTTAAAGACAAAAGTTGCTCTCGGATAGTGAAGATTAGATTGTAAGATTCTTATGAATATTTGAAAGGAACGTTGTAAGTCTTTGTGAAGATTCTTCGTGTGTGTGATTGATTGTGGATTGGATACGTGATTACTTCGAAGCACACATCTTTCTAACAACTATCATCTGCTTGCCACACGAACATGTAGTCGGGTATGAAACTATACACTATTTGGAGAACGTTAAATCTTTCTTGGAGCACGCTACGTTTGCTATATAACTTCTCCTCCGCCTCCTCTACTTTTTTTTTCCCCTTACTAAAAATCTAGAGATCGTCTTAACCAATCAACTTACCTGTCTCTGTTTTCGAACACGAAATTTTGACAGATGTGAAGATCGCACAAACCTCCTCCCTCTCCATAATAATAAAAAAAAAATTACATTGATTTTTAACGTAGTTCGCTTAGAGGTTAGTGACATATTTTTCAAACAGTGTTTGTCAAAAATTTACTTAAATAGTCTAAAAACTTTACATAACGAGGAAGAAAAAAAAACGAAAAAAAAACATTGAAAGAAAGAAACCAATCATCGAATGGGAAGCATTAAAAGTATTAGTTTCTGTATAAGTGTCATTTGGATGAGAAACCGAATAAAATATTTAATCTTTCCTCGATTTAGTCAAATAGTTTTCAGTGTCATACATTCTCGGATGTCATACGAATCGGTATATGACACATAATCGAAGTAATGCGCATTATTCTAGTTTTTTTTTTCTATATTATTTTTTTCCTGTCTTGGTAATGATCAAGCAAACCTCTACTTAATTCTAAATTTAGCCTTTTTACTTTTATGCGGTGGCGATAAATTCAGGAGGAGGAGGAGGAGGAGGAGGGAGGAAAACAAACTCTTAAACCGAATCTAAGCAATATTTTTGTGGAGATACGATGCAAAAATATCAGTTTATAGTGTGATATTGCTGTCGTCATATCCTGGCTTAGCCAAGCGAAAAGAAATTTGCGACCGACCGTACGGGAACTTCCTGCTTTAGGAACCAGGTACAAGCAACACGTCAGGAAATGGGTACAATAGTGGGTTGGGTGGCACAATGGACACAGGAAGCACCCCCGGTAGATGTTATACAGCTGCACAAACTCGATCTAAACTAACCGAATTTGTCTCCATATAAAAACTATTGAAAATATATAAAAATTTCGAAAATAATCCTTAACTTTATATATAAAAAAAAGTGTCGTTTAAAAGAAAAAAAAAACAATTTTTTAAACGAAATTATTATATCTACGACTTTAATTTTGTCATTCGTTGCCAGCCAAAAAAAAATAATAATAATGGCGTCGATTCGACAACTGTTATTGTAAATGGGTCCTGGTACCATTTCTGTGTCCCTATCACAAACAATATCGTTACCATGGTGACAACTTCGATCGACTCCGCTCATCTAAGAACACACACACACACCTGATAAGGTATGAAAATTAAACTACGCTAACTCTTTCCTCTATTACTAACGGAAATAATGCAGCTGACATTCGCCAATTGACAACAAAACACGATTTACAAAGATTAATGTTACGTTCTAGTTATTATTATTTTTTCTTTAACTACGAACTAGTGAAAGAACCGATCGGTGTGTATAATTTAATCAGATTAATTACAACCAAAGTATCAAAGAAAATACACCTGAAACTACTAAAAAAAAAACAAAAAAAGGACAAAGAAGTAAACTTCCTATTTGGAAGGAGTGCCAAATAATTTTTTTTCTTTTTTTTTTCTTACCTCCCTTGGCAATACTTTCAAAGTGAAAATTGTTTTTCTTCCAATAAAAAAGTGACAAGAGGAAAGTTTACTTTAAAATAATATATATTTTATAGATTTATTCTAGCGCATATATATATATTTTAATGTTTTGTTTATACAAATTAACACGAATTTTCTGAATTAATTCTAAAGGTATAATTTAATTTATATATATATATAAAGAATGCTTCCAGATACGTTCGATTATAGCTCAAGTAGTCGTTCCTTCCACTCAAAACGAAGACAAAATAGTTCACCAAAGCGGAAATTTCCTCCTTGTAAAGCAAAAAATAAAAATAAAAAAATAGAAAAAACGCCGCTAGACATTTCTTCGGCTTTGGTTTGTGAGCAAAAGTTATCTTATTTTTCTATTTTTTATTCCTTTTTGCCAGTAAAAAGAATTTAAACCCGAAAAAAAACAAAATTATGAAAGAAGCGACATCGCAGAAAGATTTTCAAAAATTAAGCACTTTAAACTAATTAAAGTGATTTTATTTTACTTATATATATATATATATATATACATATTCTTCAATCTGTGAGTGTAGAATCCTAACGTTATTGAATACATTACAAGAGTGACAGCATTAAAATAACCAAGAGATTAGAGAATCAATAAGGCTTCCTTCTACTAACAAAGTAAAAGTTTGTCAAGTCGATTGTCAAACAAGATATCGCTTGGCCAACCATTTATTTCTCTCTCTCTCGCTAAAGTTAAACTTTGGCAAAAATTCTACCGCTTTGATCTCTGTCGGTATTATTAATAGAAAAGAATACAAATTAAACACAGTAATTAATTTCCCAGACTGTGGCCTGAAGTGCTTTCCAAGCTTAGCTAGTAACAGCACTTAATCTTTTCGATATCTTTTATTCTTAAAGTTGGTAGCAACAAAGAAAAAAAAAACACCAGAAACTCCGTGGGGACTTCAGCAAGAATTCACTTACCAGATTAGGGCGTTGGGGAGAATATGTTGCCAACTCAAAAAGACAATCACTTCCTAATCATATTTCGACAGTTGATCCTACTGAAAGGATCGATCCGTCTTAACATTTTTAAGTTGCGCTATATACACCTACCCGGGCATTGTTAGTTAATCTAAGGTTTTAACTCCGTTCTGTCGCTTGATTATTTTTGTATATACAGTATACGTCATCGCACTTGTTTACGCCGAAACTTTGATGTTTGAATTACTAAATCCTACAAGACTTTAAACTTTTGAAAAGTGAGGATAAAACATTTGCGAACGTAATTTTTTTTTCCTCTTGTGCGTTTATTGTGTGAAAAGAGTGTTTTAGTTTATTTTTTGCGGTCGGATTTTTGACAATTTCCCAGACGACGGCGATAACAAACTGTTCTACTGTTAAAGGGAGTTATATATGTTTTTGTACCAAAGAGAAAAATTTTCTCTCGCATTTTGTAATCTCTCTAAATTGAATTGAGAGTTTGTCTTTCATTCTCGACGTTTTTCCTTTCTAATAAACGAATTTTTTCGTTGTAGTAGAATTTTTTTTTAATTGCAAAACGCGCTTTTGATATCGAGAAAAATTTGCAGTCTTGTTTACTAAAAAAAAGGAGAGCTACATCGACACTAAACTCTTCCTAACTACTCGTGTTTAAAGATACAAAAATAATTATTTAATAATAATTGCTTAATTAAAAATAATTCGATTAATAAGTTAAGGCCTAAATATCTTGTACACTGCGAATCTTGATTTACCCTCAAAGAGAGATTTATCATCTCACTATTGGCTTAATGATTGTTTTAGAAAATAATTAGTCAAATTAATATCTTAAATTGGAGAGAATTTATTTTATAATTAAGCTTGAAAATGTCGTAGTATATTAACAAAGTCTTTAAACAATTATATAGCTGGAAATCTTGTTATGTTTTAAACAGACAAAATACCCAAACATCGATTAAATAAATACCTTAACCATAAACAAAAGTGCTAATTTAACTCGTGTTAATTATTCTGTTCACGCGAGTAGAAAAAAAGAAAGAAAGGAAGAAAGAAAGATTTTCTTATTCTATTCGATAAAAATTGTCTCTTTTTTTTAGAAAAGAAAAAATCCGCGTATAGGTTAAAAATTTGCATAAGTCTCAAGCCGTATATGCACTGCTTAAAATATTTTTTAATTAAAATAAATGCGTGTATAAAACTCGCATAAAAATGTAGATATTTAAAGAACTATATAGAGTCTGTTTAAGAATTATAGATGCATAAGTATGTAGATTTTTAAAGAATTATATAGATTCTGTTTAAGAATTAGAGATGTATAGACACGCAGATTTTTAAAGAATCATGTAGATTCTGTTTAACAATTATAGATGCATAAATATGTAAATTTTTAAAGAATTATATAGATTATGTTTAGGAATTAGAGATGCATAAATATGTAGAGTTTTAAAGAATTATATAGATTCTATTTAAGAATTAGAGATGTATAGGTACGCAGATTTTTAAAGAATTATGCAGATTCTGTTTAAGAATTAGAGATGTATAGACATGCAGATTTTTAAAGAATTATCTAGATTCTGTTTAACAATTATAGATGCATAAATATGTAGAGTTTTAAAGAATTATGTAGATTCTGTTTAAGAATTAGAGACGTATAGACACGCAGATTTTTAAAGAATTATATAGATTCTGTTTAGGAATTAGAGATGTATAGACACGCAGATTTTTAAAGAATTATCTAGATTCTGTTTAACAATTATAGATGCATAAATATGTAGAGTTTTAAAGAATTATATAGATTCTGTTTAAGAATTAGAGACGTATAGACACGCAGATTTTTAAAGAATTATCTAGATTCTGTTTAAGAATTAGAGATGCATAAATACCCAGACTTTTAAAAAATTATAGATGCATAAATATGAGGATTTTTAAAGAATCATGTAGATTCTGTTTAACAATTATAGATGCAGTTTTAAAGAACTATATAGATTCTGTTTAAGAATTATTTTAATAACGAAAAAAATAATAATTTGGGTATGTAATATGTACAGCGTATCACGCATTCGTTGCGTAAAGTAATTTTAAAATGGCCGAATGTCACTTAAGAAAATTATATATTTAATTCTTAGCGAACGTTTGTATAGGATTATATAATTTTAATATAAATTCTAAAATGGCTTCGCTAGCTATGCAGTTGCAATTCAGCAATTTTTGAACACTCAGTCGAAATCATCCTTGTTGACATAAAACAAGCCAATCACTATGGTTACTAATATGAACAGATGACGTGATCCGTATCATTTAGATCAGCCGTGACGTCATTGAAGGAATGAAACATAACCACGTGATTTATGTATTTTTTTTTTCTTTTCTAAATTCGGGTAGACGGTAGCGCAGGCACGATACGCCTAGGAAACGGACGATACTATTTTATATGTCAGGTAGCATATTTATGTGAAAGTAAATATTTATATAGAGCCGCGCAGTGCCAGGTGAGCTAACCAATGGGAAAGAGTTTTCATTCTTTCAATAGAAAGAAACAGTATATGGCAAATTGCATTTTTCGAAAATCACGTAATAGCGTAAGCCCTAGTTTTTTTTTTATATTTTTTATAAAATTTTGTTAAAATTTTCTATGTTTTCTATTGAGCTTTTTGTTTTGCATTTTATTAAAAAAATATATATATGATATTTGTAATGAAATATTATGTTTATAGTCAGGGACTTTCGGAGAAAATGCAAGTCTCCGAGTCCAGGGCAACTAATATTTTTGAGGCCCTTCAAAAAAAAAGACTAAATTGACAAATATACAGTGGTAAGTGTACAAGAAAAGCGAAAACTCAGCGAGAACACTGAAGCTGGAACAGTATAAATATATTTTTTTATAATTTATAAATTGAGGCCCCTAAAACGGTGAGGCCCTCGGGGAAACCATCCCTCTTGCCCCCCTCTGATAGCCACTGTCTATAAATATAATTAATTTTTGGTTATCGAGTATTATAATAA
>WUQG02222970.1:0-21203 GCA_011317285.2 Androctonus mauritanicus
TAGCTCGGATTGCTTATATGTATACAGAAAAATTGTGTGTCAGGACAACCTGACAAGTATTTTATAAAAATCCTTCCTTTGATATTCTCGGTCATTCTTAAAAGGATAATAATCGAAGCTATCAAAGTAAGTCGTTTTTCTACATTATAGTTGTTTCTATAAGTATAACATAGGAAAAGTCATCATTAAATAAAACAATCGTTTATAAACAAAGCAAATATTATATCATTAATTTGTTTTATTTAATAATAGAAAAAGTTCAAAGTAAAAATCTTTCTTTGAAATCTAACACTTTTTACTTTGAAAAAATTTAACAAATTCATGTTCAAACTGTTAGAAGCATAAAACAATTCATCAGTTGTATTTATTGCTCACCTAAAGCAATTATTATTATTCTCAAGCATTCTAAATTGTTTTAATATAAATAAATCTAGACATATCTCTTGAGTAGATTTTTTTGGAAGGGGGAAAAACTATTCACTCTATATAATTACATATGCTGTCACAAAAGTTAGGAATTTCTGGCATTCATTTATCTCTGCACTTGTCTAAACTTGGAATTATGATTTCGGTATCGTCAACAACACAAATACAAAAATTCGGATATATATGGATGCATTACACGCCAAAACATCACTTTTACTATCAAAAACGATTCATTTTCGAACATATTACCTAATTCTTCCCCACGTTCGAAAATTTTCAGAATTAATAAACATAAGTGTTGCTACAAATTTACAGACAGTACTCAAAGTAACAAAACTATTAAAATTATAGCTGTTAATGGATTCTTTAATATGTAAAGTGGCCAAAAACAAAAACAAACAGCTAAACGATATGCCACAGTATAAATGGTTTGGTCTTTCAGAATTTAATTTCGACAGAATTCTAGTAAGGTATCACGGTATTCTCTCAGTATTTCAAATGTTTTTCTTAAGTTTTCTGATTTTACGAATCAAATATAGAAAACATGTAACAAATCAATCAAATATGATGTCAAGAATATTAAAATTTTTTGCATTGCAAAGCGCTGTTTTTCATTTATTCGAAGATATAGTTTTTATTTAATCTTATTAGCTGTCATTTTTCTATTTTCTTGAAAATATTATTGATCACCATCAGAATGTAAGATAACGAAGATTCATAACTTGCCCATCAAAATTTGTTTACAAAAATATTCTTCTTCTGTTCACAAAATATTGCAATTATATTAATACTTTGTCCTGTTTGGCAGTGCAAAGACAATCAAGGATTTATTTATTTCTTTAATTATTTATAGCTATAATATTCTATAAAGTGACCAGATTTTCTGAACTTCAACCCAGGAGGCTGTAGATATTTGGGGACGTAGGGGTATAGGATATGGGGTTGGACAAAATTCAAAAAAATTTTTTTAAAATAATGAAAAAAGATGGCAGGAAGAGATAAAGAAACATAAACAGTATATTTTACTATTACTTTTATTACTTTTTCTCCAGAATGATTCATCCACATTGGTTACATTAGGATGACCATATTCTATGTACAGTAAAAGTAGGGAAGGAGAATTCTTCAGGAGCTAATTTTTAAAAATTAAATCTAGGTTTAATCTTTTTTTTAAATTTTTTAATATGAAATTCTTATTTATAAGTAAAAAAACGGGATAATCAGGGACATTTTTTCAAGCTAGGACCAAGGCTCAAAAACCAGGACTGTCACGGCTAATCCGAGACATCTGGTCACTTTTATATTCTAGCAATATAGTGTATCACTCTTCTTTCAATATTCTGAATATTTTACTTTAAAATTCGTGTTTAACTTTTTTTTAAATTAATTAAATTAAGTTATATGAAACTAAGTAAGACGGACTATAAGCATGTAATGTATTCCATTTTCTAAACATAAATTTCCATTATTTTCTTTCCCTGTTGTGAAAATTTTTCTTAATTTATCCGTCCCATTAAACAGAAAAATAGTGAAAATATTCGAATTTGCAACAGAATTAAATAGAATCGAAATTATAAACTGGCGAATTCCGTTTCAGTCAGAACTGCGTGCAGACTATTAAGTAGCATTAGCAAGGCAAATACAAATATTTTATCATTACAGTCAATTGTATTGCGGATAAATTTCAGAATAAATAATTTGTGTTGTTGGTTTCTGCATTAAAAAGATAAATATTTCGATGAATAGAAACAAAAAAAAAAAGCACGAAAAATTCCTCATGATTGCTTTATTGATAGTACTCGCCACTCGAGATAATTTTGGTGCTAGAAATAAATTAAAAATTGTTCAAAATGTCGTTGTTTATGAATAATCTAAGAACAAAATGCCTATATTTTTATTTTTTGGGGAAGTTTTAAGAAGTATACATTAGTTAAACTAGTTTATTCAAAAAGGACTTTATTGATCATTATGGAAAAAATCCCTTAAGAATGAGACTCATTGATGCGATTTTCTGCAAAATCGCATCAATAAATTCTCTACTAGTAAATAAAATTGTCTTATTGATTAATTTTATTGTAATAGCCGCATTTTTAAAGTATTTAATTATTCATTACCAGTTTTTTTTTTTGTGGTAGACATGCTAAACGAGTGATATAAAAATGCCTGAGATATAAATAAATTATAATTGTTTGAATAAGAATAATGAAGTAAAACTTCTCTGAATAATTAATTACAGAATATGGAACAATTCAGAGAAAGATAAAAAATTATTATGGAACAAAAAAAGAAAGATAACATGGTCATCAATATAACTCAAGCCAACTATCATTAGATTACAACATAATCATACATCAAGTGATCAAACTTATCATCCAGAAAAACATATAGGCCTATTCAGTTTAGGTAATATTAACAACTTAAGTCAGATTTGAACAATTCTGAAAAGTTTGTATGGCATGCAATAATTAAATCTCAAGTTTTTTTTAACATTTCCACCTTCGGATGTAATCAAAATTCTACCTTCTTATAATGGACATTAAGCCATCATCGAACAAATAAACTGGATAGTTTAAGATTTATTATAAATAATTCTGTGGCCCAAATTAGATAAAATGTGTTTACAAATCTGAAAAGATGCCAGCTATATTAGCCAAAACTTTTAAAATCTTTTGAGAAACTGTAGCAGTTAAAACATGGCGATATCTTTATATAATTTTATTTTTGACTTGGAATTTATACATTTAAGGTAGTTTGAAGATAGTCTAGAACATTTTTTTATATAAATTTTAACAATTAAAAATTTAATCTTCCATTAAAACTCTCGAATCTGATTTTTAACTCGTGGAAAACGTTGTAATTAATACAACGGACGAGAATTTATTCGCTCCTGTAAGAAAGAGCTAAAAACTTAAACATAAATGCAATTTTTTTCCTTCTCGTGATTAAATATTATGAACCGTTTTCAATTATCATGCTTAATTATCCTGCTAAAAATAATAATATTTTTAATTAAACATCCATTTCGACATAATTTTGAACAAAGCGGGCGTATAATCCTGTTTAAATTCGAATTACGCGAATTTCCAACGAAAATCGAATGTTTGATATAATTGATAGCACCAATTAAACGTTTCTATCAAACAGACTATAACTATTAATGATCAGATTATTCACACAGATAATTACCCATCAATGATTCTTGGAAGCAGACATCATGTTTACAGTTTTGCATGTTTCTGTCGAATTAGTTTCAATTAAATTCAGAATAATTTCGTTTAATCAGTAAGATACCAAAATCATTATTTTAGTAATACAGAATTAATTAATTAATAAATATTAAAATATATCTCACACAAAAATGTCTGTTTTCTTACCGATTCTGTAAACAAAAATTTGCAATTTTTAATATGAGAAATTTTATACATTCGTAAATAATTCTTTTTAGGAATTTTAATTATAAGAGATATATTTTAAAGTAAAGGAAACAATGATTTCCTTTGGGATATAGAATAAATTAGACTAACTGAAAAATTTTTCTCCATTCTCTCCATTTAATTGATGAATATGGCTGTCACTAAAAATAAGCATTAAAATAATAAATTTATATATATTTTTCTTTTTCTAAAATATAAATTATTAATAAAACAATACGTGTAAAGCAATCAAATTTAATTATATTTTAATAAGTTCGATAAACACTTCGTAATTTCTTCGCCTTGCAAAGAGAGCAATTGCTCGATTTTTTTTCCTCTTTTTAACATTTTATTCTTTAATTAGATTGATTTTTTTATAAGGAGAATCAGTTAATTTTTATATTAAATTAATAGTAGATATCAAATGTAATTTTCGAAGTAAGAAATTTCCAAATTAATTTTATAGAAGCAACGAAATTACATAAATGAGAATTGTTTTTTTTTTTTCCTTCCTTTCTCCTCTTCTTCTTCTTCATTTAAAGAAATGACTCGTAATTTAATTTTTTAATGGAATTTCTCGTACGTCTACAAAATTCGGTAATTAAACGATATTTTATACAATTTAAAACAATGGTTATAAAATTAATTTAATGAGAAATATTATTGTTTCAATTAAAAATTTTCACTTTTGCAAAATTTGGATTTTGGAGTCGAAGTTCCGACTCTGATAGGCATTTTTTTTTTTTTATTAAATCTTTAGCGCTATAAATTGTGTTTAATGTGATTAAAATTATGTTCGCAGTTTTATTACTATTATTTTTTCTTATAAATATTTTATCGATCTAGAAAATTTCAGTTCTATCGATTTATTTTCACCATTGCACTCCCGATAGACTCGGTTCTTAGTGTGGTTACCACAAAACTGTAACCATTTTTGAAGCTAATGCTGATTTTTTAAAACGTAATTAAGATTAAGTTATTCTTCATTGTAACGTAATAATGCCATTTCGACCAATGGCAATACATCTGAGACGAGTTTGTCCGTATAACATGTTGGTTTTTTTCTTCGACAGGCGCCATAAAACAGTTCTTCCGTAATGTATCAAAACCTCGATATTAGTTCTCAAGATAAATTTAGCGACTTTTGTTTGATCATGTGATCCGTCTCGATAGATTCCGCACAATGGAGTCACACTGCATGACTAGAACCATCAATCAGAACTTATTGTTAGCCCAGACAACTATCAATATTACATAACTTTCGATTAATAAATTAGATTTTCCTTTCGATTAAAACTGTAGACATTCAAAACAAGTTTTTAAAATACCCTTTTTTTTTAACTTATATCTTCTTTTAATATTTTAATATTTAAATAGGATAAAATTTTGAATATTTGATATCCGGATATGGATGTTTCCATATTGATGGATTTGAAAATATTTCGTTTGTTCGTATTTATTTTATAATTTATAGATAAAGTTTTATGTCTGCAAAGTCTCAGGATGTATAGACGTGCGTTGCATTCGCAAATCTTCTAATAATAATTTTTTTTTATGGGGGAAAAGGTGCGCTAAACATCAAGAGCTGTAGATCATCAGTTAAAATTCAACTTGGGTATCTTCTTATGCAATCCCGAAAGTGCATTGAATAATTTAATATTATTTTCCATTAGAGTTTTTGAAGTAAATCTACTCTAATAAATTAGAAGACTCATATTTTTGATTATTTTTTTTTCGATAGAATTTTCAGTTCTATTTTTTTTAAAAGAGTAAAAAATAAAAACATCGTTTCCAAAATTTCGAAAATTTTGATAGAAAATTAAAAAAAATCCACGTTGTTGCAAGAATATTTTTTAATTCGCATAAACATAAAATTTAATTAAAAATATTAAACAGAACTTATATGTTTTCAGTACATTGAATAATTTGCATTCATGTCTTCAGAATAAATCTCATTTAAAACAAAATTTTAGAGAGAAATGGGATCCCAAAATTTAGGGATTTTATAATAAATCATAGATACATTATGATGCATGTTTTCTTATTAACTAATGGGATTTTTTTGAAAATTTTTATATGTTAAGAACTGAAAAGTTATCCATCACGAAGCGTTACACGAGTGTAGAACGTAGACTGTATGATGATAGATAAACTATCGTAAGAGATAAAGCTAAATCCTCTTAAAGTTGCTGTTCTCCAATTCGACAGAATTTATCAAAAAATTCTTATTCGATTTATGTCTACCGAACGTAATCAAATTATGTTACCAGAGCGATTATATCTGTAAATCCTTTAGTTAGTTTAAAATTTTATGAGATGATCTAGAATTCTTCCAATGAAAAATATATAAAAAAAGGAACTAATTTATAATTTTTACAGTTCGTTTAAAGACATCGTTAGCTTAAATCTGCTGTTCAAACTTAAATCTTTTTATAGTTAGTAAAAAAAATTTAAAAAAAAAAAAACTTTAATGAGCAAAAATTCATTAAAACTTTGAAGTTAAGTTTAAAGTAATTTTCTACTGTAAATAATTTAATTCTTAGTTTTTTTACGAAAACAAAATTGTCTTATGTAATCGCTTTATTCGTCAGTTTGTCTGTCTGAAGAAAAAAACACTGCCAAGCATTCAAATTTTTAAACGTATCGTTCCTTCGCTACCCAACGTTTATCCAATTAATTTTGAGTGATGTGAGATGTTTGGTTCTTGAAATATCTGTAAAAAAAAACTGGTCGTATAGTTAGTTATACCGATAAAAAGCTTTTTATCTACGTTTAAAAAACGATTTAACTCAAAAAAATCGTACAAATAGACCATTAAAGAAGTTTGATGGGATTAATATAATAGGCAAGATCAAAGAAAAAAAAAAACTTAAACCGATTTATTTATACGTCCCTAGTTGTAATCGGTATAGATTACGATATAAATGATGGTTTCTAAACCATAAATCGATTAAATCGTCCGTTTTAAATCACGTATTAAAACAATTAACATCGAGTTACGACTATAAAAAAACATTTCTGAAAAGAAATAATTGTTTGTTTACCGAGCACGTCGCCATTTTGAAACGATTAAAGATGCGCGATTAAAAACACGTCGTCAGTATAAACGTCCGCCATGTTTAAATGGATAAATCTATAGAGTTAAAAGATGCGGCATCGAGATAACACTAAAGGACAGAACATGTTTACAGTGTTTCGCGAAAAATCTATTAATTAGTCTGAAAGTTATTAGTGGAGACACGTTGACAGTATAAGCGATCTTATAAGTCTCACTTTTCTTCGAAAATGAAGCTAAAAATAGAAATGCATTTACTTCTTTTATCGTCCTATATAACAATTAAGACGTGATCACATTTATTACGACAGAGAAAAATTAGAAGAAGAAAAAAAAAAATTATAAGAACTTATAAAATTAAATAAAAAAAGAAAAATATACGCATTCAACATTGCGAATGTCAAACTTATTTATTATAAATTTATAAATATTAATTTTGTAATGAAACAAATGAATACATTTTTATTAATTAATTTTTTTTATTAATTTATTGTTTCTATCTTAACTGAAGCAGTATATCATGAATTTAATCTCTTAGTACTCTCTCGAGTTGTAAGCAATGGCGAGCAGGCAGAGTATCAGCTTGCTCGATGGCAATTGAGCCCTGCGAGCCCCTGATGAAGTGGATCCCCTTAAAAATTATTCTAAAAATTAAATGATAGCCTTATAGTTATAAGTGGATCCTCCTTTATCTGCTGGCAATCGATATTTTTAAATCTAGTCCACCACTGATTGTATGGATTCAGGACTTCATGAATATTATGTCGTTTTCTTAAAAAAAAAAAACTGTTTTAATTTGCTAATCTACCATTATTGACCATTTTTCTACCAATAATAAAACATTTGTAAACGATAAAATTTCTCTACAGAATTTTAGTATGCAAAAATCAAGTAAATTTACAGCATTGGGAAGATACTTTCTGATACAATTGGTTGCATTTGTAATAATTCTTTGAGATTTTGAAAATAGTTTTTATCTTAGTTGAAATAACTTTTCTGGAAGGAAAAAAAAAAGAATCTTGGGAAATATTTTCTGTTTCAATCAATTTTTTTCCAAAATAAAAAAAAATAAAAATATCTTCCGTTTTATCCATTTTGAAACATCTTACTTTTTTGCTGCTTCATATTTTTCGAAAAAATTTTATATATATATATATGTGTATGTGTGAAAAAAAAAGAATAAATATACTTCATATCAATGAATAACTATAGGAAGAAATAAAAATTATCACTTTCAATCTCACCCAAATTGAATTATTTTTAAAAAAAATTAAAGGAAAAAATAAATAAGTAAATGCATTAAGTTTGTTTCTTTGTTTGTTTGAATTTCTTTAAATTTATAAAAATTTTAAGAAGAAACACACGAGTTAAAAAATTGTGTATTTTGTTTGATAACATATCAAAATATGTGCTAACATCGAATTTTTTACGGCATTTTAATTTTTGTTAGTTATACAAGAGAAGAAAATTAAATTTTTTTTTTTTTTGTTTTAATCGACAAATCCGCCATTTAAAACTTAAGTTTCATATTTTGCTATTGTCACTCCTTCAAGAATAAAAGAAAAATTCGAACACCAAAGGAAAAAAAAAATACATTTATTCATAAGTCATATGATGGAAAAGTGATAAGTGATTTTTGTTCGAACACATGTTGAAAAATCCATTGAAGCTCATAAAATAAAGATAACTGTGCGTTAATTCCATTTCTAGTAGCTTCTCGTTTTTTATATTCTTTACTTAAAAATTATTATTGACTAAAGAAATTGTTTTTAACAGATAGCTATTCAAACTACAGAAAAGATAAATATTTAATAAGATACATATCAATTTGAATATATTAATTTAATCATAATTCTAAGAATCGTATTTAATATATTAATGAAATCATGTTAAATTTAAAGTGAAAATTGTCATCTACAAATATATAAATCATTCGTCATAAAATTTTGTTTATATATTGAAATTTATAATTATTAATTTTAATCAATCTTCAATTAAAATTTAAATATATATATTTTTAAGTTTAGTATAATTTATTATTCATCAAAAATTAGATGCTTAGAATGATGTTTATGAATGTCTACAAAATTAAATAAGTTTATTCATTTTAACATTCAGCTTCTGAAAATCACGAATACTGTTTTTGTTATTCACGTACTTGATGATAAATCTGTCTGTATTTATGTTGTTATTTTTATTTTCTTTGCTTTTATAAAATACAGTAAGTATATATTTTTGATTCTTGGAATTTGTATATTTTAATGGAAATCAAAACGCGGTTTGATACTATTAATATCTGTTTGATAAATCAAGTCATCCCAAAGTAATGTATTTTTTATTCTATACTTGTTCAAACATGTCTAAACTTGTCTAAATATGAATCTTTAAAGCTTTGACAACGTTGGAAGAATGTTATTGATTCAAATGGAGAATATACACACTTAATTAAATTAACAAAGCGATTTATCTTTTATATCCTTTCAAAACTTAATGTTAAAAATGACATTAATTTAGGATGACCTGATATTTTGGGAGCTGAGGAATAACTCTTAAGAATCGACATTAGAATTCTTACAGCTTGCAGTCCAAAACAAGTATAAAAATAACATATATAATGCATTCGTATGTGAGTATGCTTTAAATTAATAGTCATAAAATTATCTATTCTTAAAAATAAATAATTAATATAAATGCATGAAGAATCAGTTCTGAAAATTACTAACCACTTAAATTTCCGGATGTCTTCTTCATTTCGATTGATTATTCCGAAGATTTCCGTGAAAGTTTTCTCGACTAGCACTGAGAATCACAGGCTGCCATTTTTAAATGATCAAATCTTACCTTCAAATTCGATATTAATAACCTGAAGGCTCCGATGAATTTTATAAAATTCATCGGAGCCTTCAGGTTAACTTTTGAACTAGTCGATTGAATTTTATAAAATTCAATCGACTAGTTCAAAAGTTATTAGGGAGAAACTTTCGAAATTTGAACCTCCGCCATTTTTAAATGGTTGAAGGTGAAGTGTTAATTAACGTGTCACCGGGATCATTTTCGATAGACTGATATTTTTATTGAATTTCAGAAAAATTCGATAAATTATTCAGAATATATAAAGCCAGTATCTCAAAAACACATCCGCCATTTTTAAATGGTGGTTGAAGCTAGAAGATTAAATGAGGCTATTCTTAGATTATCTTTAATGACAGAATATCATCATCAAATTTCAGAAATGTATTAATTATTTCTAAAGTTAGTAGGTGGGATACAGAGGCAGTCAGCAGAAGCATGGCTACCTCATAATCCTCCATTTTCTGCCAGAAAGTAGGCTAAAAAAAAAAAAAAAAAATTCCTTCACACAATACACAATAATTTTATGGTGGGAAAATTCCTCAAGTTTAAAATATAGAATGTATTTTTACTTATATAAACTTAATTGTTAACATTCATAAAGGTTCTAAATTACATAATAATAATAATAATAATTTTATCTAATATTTATTTAAATTACCTGTAAAGACAATCGCTCTCGGAAATTTAATAGATCTCATGATATTTTATAATAATGACTTTTATAAAATTCAATATTTGAATTTACAGAAAACTAAACAATTTTATTAAAATATATAATTAAATTTTCTACTCAATAAAACAAAAATATTCATAATCGGATTTTAAAATGAAGAGACAATTTTAGTCGATTTAAAAATAGAAGAAAAAACAAAACAAAAAAAAAATTTTAAAACACTTTTAAACAATTAATCGGAAGAAAAATTTTAAAGCAATAGTTTGTTTAAAAAAAAAAAAAAACAATATATTGATGTTCTTCTCTTAATTAAAATACTCTCAAATAGCTTTCTTTCTGTTTATTTTTTTATTTATCTTTTAAACTGTTGAATGAAAAAGAGTGTGATGAATTATGGTCGAAGATGATTAATAGCATGTTTGAAATTCAAAACAATATTTACACAACGTTGTTTTTTTTTAAAGGGCAAAAGAGTTTATGAATATTATCTGTTCACTGGATTTGAGAGAATAAAATTGGAATATCATGAAAAATGAAAACCATTTCTGTTTAACTGATCTTAATTTAAATACATATATATAATATAAAAGTATATAAAATTTTGATTTAAATTGTTAAATTCGATTGTTATCGAAAACATAATTTTCAAAGTAACACTTATTAATAGACTTTCTGGATACGTTATTTAGTATCACAAGCTTCAATGCCTCTGAAGAAATTAAGATTTATTTATTGCATTAATTGGATCTAGCAAGAAATTTATTTTTTATATACCCTGATACACATATTAACGGTTATTGAGTTTATTATCTTTTACGACCTGGAATGTCTACGCTATTATATTGCCATATATGTAATTTTTTTGGAGAGAAGAAATTATTTATGTTATAGTTTATTAGTTAATGTTATCGTTTTAAGTGAATATTTCCTTTCCAAACTTATCGAAATCAGATCATATCATTTCATATATATTTTCGTTAATAAAATTTGTATTAAATTATTACTATTTTTTAATTATTGCCCAATTCAGTTCAATTGTATTCTTAATTATTTTCATAATTCTGTATTTTTGTATATTTTACTATTCATAATCAATTTTCTGCTTTCATTTAATTAGTTTCAGTATCACGTAATCAGTTTCAGCGCTATGTAATCAGTTTTAGTGTTAGATAATCAGTTTCAGTGCTAGATAATCAGTTTCAGTATCATATAATCAATTGCTGCGTCACATAATCAGTTTCAATGTCAAATATAGTAATAGTCTATCAGTTGCAGTGTCGTATATTCAGTTTCAGCGTCAAGTGATCAGTTTCAGTGTCAAATGACCAATTCCAGTGTCAAATGATCAGTTTCACTGTCAAAATGATCATTTTTAGTGACAAATGATCAGTTTTACTGTCAAATGATCATTTTTAGTGTCGAATGATCAGGTTTACTGTCAAATGATCAGTTTTACTGTCAAATGATCAGGTTTACTGCCAAATGATCAGTTTCGGTGTCAAATGATCAGTTTCAGTGTCAAATGATCATTTTTAGTATCAAATGATCAGTTTTACTGTCAAATGATCAATTTCAATGTCAAATGATCAATTTCATTGTCAAATGATCAATTTCAATGTCAAATGATCAGTTTCATTGTCAAATGATCAATTTCAATGTCAAATGATCAGTTTCGGTGTCATATGATCAATTTCAGTGTCAAATGATCAGTTTCAGTGCCAAATGATCAATTTCAGTATCAGATAATCAGTTTCCGCATCATATAATCAATTTAAATAAGAAACATGATAAAAACTTTATTAATTAAAAATTAAATATTTTAAGATGCAGTTAAAAGATACATATGATATTATTTAAAAAAAAAAACGCAAATATTTTATAATAAAAATAAAATATTAATTAAATAAAAATGTCTAATCATTATTCGTCGAAGAGAAACTTTAAAAGTATAAAACTGTTACATCAATTTTTTAATATACTATATTAAAAGTATGTTGGAAAAAAAAGATGCCGTAAACACGTCTTCTTCTAGTTCGATGTATTATATATATATATATATAAAAATGAAGGAGTTTCTAAGCGAAATTAGTAACAAATGGCAATCGTATAATAACTTATCTGTCCTTTCAGGAACTAGAAATGACAGTAAAATGATACGGTTGAACCAAACATCACATATAATGCAATCTTCGGTCTTACGGGATAAGAGCTTAACAAACAAGCATAGGATTTCAAGTTAATCCAGACATTAGATGTTTTGGAAAACCCATCAATATAGACTTTATTATGTTCATTTCTGTAAAGAAGATATATTGAAATTTTCATTATTCAAATATGGAAAGAATTTATTGATGCGAGTGTATGTCTATGAGCGATTTAACAAAAAAAAAAGTTTATTACCCGAAATTTTTTGAAACTTTAAAATTAAAAAAGTAGTCAGTCATTCAGAAAGTTAGAGTTAGATGATGGCATTCGGATATTATATAAATAAATGTAGAAAATCTTTAAATTAGACCAAAAAAAAAAAGGAAAAAAAAATGTGTTCAATACAAGTCTAGTTATTAAAATGTAATTTATTTTTAATTTTTATAAATGTAAGAAAGTAAAAGGTAAATATTTAATTTCTACTTTTCTGGAAGTTTTTAAATATGACTTTTTATCTTTTTATAAAAATTATGTATATATATATATCAAAAATCATCTAGAAAATCTGATACGTGGTGCAGACATGTAGCCATACTTTTTACTTTTTTTTTTCTTCTTCTTATAATACAGCAAATGATTTGAAGGCTTCGAAACGTTCTTAATTTCTAAAATATAGATCGAAAATATTTCTAAAATTTCATAGTTAAAAGTTTAAAGTTAGTTATTTTAGAATTCTGAGAAAAATATTAAACGAAACATTTTTTTTTTTTTTTTAATTTTTTAGTTATTCATCATTTATCAAACGAATATTAAATATTTAATAAATATTTATTTATTCGAGAAAAATATTGCCGATTTAATTATGTAGATATATATACTGTATATCACTTAGTATGAATTTCAAATTCAGAAAAATAAAAAATTTAAAAATATATATATATATATATTCGTTTTCTTTTATTTCCTTTCTGAAAATTCCAATAATGGTTTTTTTTTTTGTTTCCCACGAAATTAATAAAATACATATTATTAAATTTTTATAATTAGATAAATTTTTCCTATGGGAATGCAGAAAATTTATTAGAAGAGAACTATGTACATTTTTTAATTGCAAATAAATAAATATTTAAACAGTTATTCATTATCCGAAAAATAACTTATTTTTATGCAAAACTCTTATTAAAATATCACAAAACAAATATAATTTAAATATCAAAAACGTAATTAAAAGTTTTATAATCGAAAATATTAAATTTTTGAAATAATTTTAATTAATTTTATTACATCAATAAAAAAATAATAATAAATTATTTAATGGTAAGTAAATGCAATTTATCTATTATAAGTAGTAAAGTAACCTCACCATACGTTGTAGTATATATATATTCTTTATTATCCGAATTCTAAACGATAAATCACATATCTTGTAAAAACTTTTCGATTCATAAATGGAAGAAATAATCAAAAGTCGTAAATGTCACCAAGGAACATATCTAACCTTTTAACTCTATACATAATAACTCAGTTTATTGGTTGATATTGAATCGACTTAAGTGGGTTATATATATATAACTTATATATATATATAGATAGATAGGTGCAAGTACAGTATACGAAAATGTATATATATATATATATGCGTACATATGCTTCAGAAAACTAGATACAATTACTATGATAACTATTAGTTTGGAAGCAAACATTTCCATTAATTAATCACAAGTTAATTCAACTTGATAGAACTGTTAATCATTTGACTGACAGAACAACCTGCATCTCTTAATGATCGATACACTGAGACAGATGGGTTACAAACCATAATTAGTTAAGAACTATGTGCTCAATAATGTTTTGGTAAGGGCAATTGACTGCCATTTGAGTGTCTTGGTGACACGTGTTGATACTTTGCTCTTTCTCCATCGATTAGCAAAGATTTCGAATTTTATTCGAGTCCATTATAAATTTAATATTAAAGATAATTTTCGCCTCTACATATATATATATATATTTATAAAGTTATATTTTTATGTTTTATTCTCTAACATTCTAAGAAATTTAAAAGAAAACAGAATTAATTTGCAATAAAAAATGAATTATGTTTTTGCAAATTTTATGAAAATATTTTTTTATAAATGTTTTGCAAATGCTCGTTTAAATATTTATGAAAATTTCTATTTTTAGTTTACAATTCGATTTTATAGTTTTTCTGAAATTTTATACATAAAATTATATATATTAAATTAATTTTTTTTTTTTTTATTGTAACGATCAGAGGTATTGTTTATGAGCAATACATCCCAATTAAATAAATAGCCACGTGTTTAAAAAATTAATTTTCTCTTAATTAATAATAATAAAGACAGATTTCATCAATAAAATCACAGATTTGCATCATATCTATGCTTATAAAGATCTTCGATAATTAATCATTAATTAATTATCGAAGATCAGTTCTGTAGAATATTTCTTATAGTCAGTCTTCACTTGCTCTTGAGATTTTTTTTATTATTATTAATTTTAAATTATAACGAGGTTGTTTATACGTATACAAAATTTTTTTTATTACTTCCGAAAGTATATTTTGTTTATTTTCGTAAACATTTATAAAGGTATTGATTCACTGCATGAATTTTTCTGTCCACGATATTTAAACTTCGTTTAACTGATTAACAAGTAACAAATTTAATTTTTTATTATTTTCTAGAGACTTTTTAGTTATTTTAAAAGAAAATAAGTTAGTCTCTGATTCGATTTAATAATTAATAATTTAAGAAACTACCTTGTAATGTTGCATATGACGTACAGTAGTATATAGTATAGAGTCTGATTATTTATAGATGATAAATTACCTAGATAAAGTTATTTTTATATAAACAAAGAACACATAGAAGTTTTGTAGTTTATTTGTTTTGGATGCAAATCTTTCAGATGAATTAATTTGATTTTGCAAAATAGATGAGAAAGAGAGAGAGAGAAAAAAAAAAAAATTAACAAAATTTCTATAATTTCATTAACTGTTTTCTTGCAAGAAAATTTAATCTGTTTGTTTGTGAAAGCTTTCGTATAACAGAGAAATTTTTAACTAATGGAATTTAGAATCATTTTTTTTTTTTTTTAAGTTTAAAAATTTTTCGCGGCGATATAATGATATACAGAATTAAAATAAAGACGAATTTAGAAGAGAAATATCTAAATTTATTCGCAGCAGAAAAATCGAAACTGTAAGCGCATAATACGAACAAAAAAAAAAAAAAATTGTTCATTGTCTTCTTGGCATGTTTATTATGACGTTAATAAATACAAAATAATAAAAATTCGCACTCTATATTTTCGTAAGCTGTTGATACAAGAGAGAGGTTTTTCGATGGGTGTAAAAAAACCTGTTACCTAGCCATTGAAAGACAATATATATATATATACATTTTCAGTGCAACAAAATTCCTACGTTTAGAGCATTTCTGCAAAGTTATGGATGTTGAGGAATGACTCGGAATGAAATTGCATTTTTATTGGCGAATTTTCGGATTGTCACGTTAAGCTAACCATCCCGAATCACACATACAAAAAAAAAAAAAAAAAAAATATTTAATATCTAGCAATAGAAAATTTTACTCTTCAATTTTAGTTAACTCGGAGTTTTGACCGTGGAAAAAAAAATTCGCAGAAAAGCAAATTCGCAAAACGTTTATTTAAACCGATTTTTTTTTGTTTTTGTTTTGCAGATATTTCAATTTTTTATTTGATTAAAAAGTAATCAAAGAGCGTCGTTATTTGTTATCAGTTTTTATTATTATAAACACGGAATTTTGACGCCATACTTTTTGATATTCTCGCGGGACTCGTTATAACGTTGTAAAACTCGTTATATAGAAGAACGTGTTATTAACGGAAAAAGTTTTTTATGACCCGAACGTCGTATCGAGTGTAATCGTTGCAGGCTTACTTAAGCACGTTAATCTCTATAGAAAAACCGATATTTTATACGCGATTCAGTCGCGATGAGACAGTCGACACGTTGACAATTCCTACATTTTTTTTTTTTTCTTATTTTAATCGCCATTACTACTACTGCTACTACTACTACTCAGTAGAGTTTCGTGATTTCTTTCTGGATTTTTCCGTTTGGAAAATTAATATTACTGGCAATCATTAATTACGAATATTATAAATATAAATCACGTGAGTGTTTATCCAATCGTCATCGTGCACCGGCATCACGTGATCAACCTGACACACGGTAGAGGATCGGAAAGCCAGTCAATAAGTGGTTGTGTAAGGCGACTGCTAGGTATTTGTTCTCTCGGAGCGAAGCTGGAGAACAGTTTCTCTAAAGAAGTATATAGAGAGATATCACGGGGTGATTAAAAGATAATTTTGTTCTCAGGTCAGTATAGATAGTTAACTGAATTAGTTACCTCATTTTTTTTTTAAATTAATTTCGAACGGTTTCGAAAATAATTATTTATAGCAAAAATTTATCACTTATTCCACGTTATTCTTTGTAAAACAAACGCATTTAAGACGTAGAAGCATATTTATACGTAAAAATGGTAAGATGTGTCATAAAAATGGTTTCATTGTGCCAAATTAATGGTATGTTAAGTTATGTTGTGCGGTAGGTTAAGCGTGAAGTGTTATCTGTATCAATTTTACTTAAAAATCTATGTATGTATATATATATATTTAATAAGATTAGATTAAGTAGATGTTAATGCGTGTCTGGTAGTTAAATTACGTGACTGCTACACGTTCGTGCGTGATTGAATCGTTGTTAAATATCAAACGGTTTTTTTTGTTTTTTTTTCTTTTTCAATAAAGCGAATCGAATATATTATTATTCTTTGCAGAGAATTATTTATTACGAAAAATCCTCTTACGATGCAGAAATTTTAATAAACGAAAAATAAATTTTCGTTCAGTTGCTGGTCGTTCCCCAAAGGAAAATTTCTATTACTTTGCATTGTCCATTTTTGTTCTTCTTCTTCTTCTTTCCTCTGAATTGAATTGCAAACTTTTATAAAGATTTACTGTTGTTTTTTTTGTTTTTTTGTTTGAACTTCGATAGTTTACATTCGATTTTTTTCTCCATTATGGATCTTAATTATGAAGTGATATTTTGGTGAATTAATAATTAAGAAGAAAACGATACCTTCACCTTACGCGATCGACCTTTAAGAGAGCTTAGAACGTAATACACCTTTTAATAATTTTAAAAAAATAAATTACGTGTTTATGCTGTCAATGGAATCTTTTTTTAAAGGATGGTGAAGTGCTTCCACTGGTAGGATTGTTCTGTAAAATATATTCGGACGAGAATCAGGAAGGAAAATATATTCTCGAACGAACTCTTATATGAGTGATGCATATACCAGGCGTAATTCGCGCATAAAATCGTATTAAAGACGTATTAAAATTTATAAAAATTACTTTTCCGAATACCATCCGCTGTAATTAAATATTCAAAACGAGAGATAACCCGAAAAATTAAAAAAAACAAAAAAATTCGTTAGACGAGGAATTAATTACTCGTGTTTTAACGCAGAAAACTTTATTATATATCAATCATTAAAAATTAAAAAAAATATATCTCTCATCAAATTATCATCAGCGAAAACGTTATTTTAGAATTATTATCCTTTAAATCGTTGTTTTGAATTTAAATAATTCTGGAAAAAAATTAAAAAATATATATATATAATAATAACGTCTTAGGTTTTCGTGATAGATATCATCACGCTAGTCTCGACTACAAAATTAATTTATATATATATTAAATATAAAATATTCTCTGTAAATCTCGTGTGTATATATATATCTTCATATTTGCAGAATATCTCTTTAGAAAATAATTTTCTAGAATATTAGATGTGGCATTTCAGCGTAGAAACCTTCGACTAAGCTCGGTAAATTCGCAATCTTTCGGTATTGATTGTTATTCTCTAATATTATAAACGACGTAGATTAAATTGCTAAAGTCTGATTTTGAATATTTACCATTTAATAATCGAGAAAATTTTTTTTAAAAATATGTATACAACTTTTTTTACGCGGAAAACCGTTGCATTCTGAAAGACAGACATCGATGCTCTGCAGACAGAAATAATGAAACTTTATTGTTAAGGAAATGCTCTAATTGTGATTTACAGAACGTTCTATTGTGTTTTTGCTTTCTTTTTTATTGTGTTTCAGGTAATATTGATATAAAATTGCTTGTAGCGAAAGATTTAAAACAAACAGAAAAAAAAAAAACACTATTCGTAATAAAAATATCCGCCACTGTTAACAGAACGTTAAACTTAAAAAGAAGGATGCGGTCAACGGATTTCTTTTCTCAACATAGAAGCAATCGGTTCTAGAAACGTTCTATCATTTCCAATTCCACGGATCTAAGTCCAGTTACAATGATAAATGAGTCGCAATTTCTCTTTAAGCTTCTTTTCTTTCGTTATCGTTGCACAGTGCTGTTGTATCATCCCTCTCTCTTGTACCCCCGTACATACGTTTCGTAATAGGTCATTGTTGTTACGGTTTATTTTCATTCTATTTACTATCCCCGTGTTGCCATGTGACTCAAACGTCAGATTCAATCTCTTCCAGTCATTATTATTCTCATATTTTTAACAGCAAGAAGAAAAAAAAAGAAATTGTATATCATTCTCATTTTCTCCTTACCGAAACTTTTCCAGCCAGAACAATAAGTTACAGAATAAACGACGTGTGACGAATTGTTAAAATTAAAATAAAAAATAAAATAAAACCATAACATCCGCATAACATTAATGCAAACCATGCAGAATCCTTAATTTTTGTTTTTATCTTCTAGCAGATTTTTCTTGCATTGCATAATAAAAAAAAAGCATGATTTCTGATGGATACTCAAAAGGCATAAAAAAAAGAGAAGTTACGAAATTCGACTCTGCATTCGGGAGTAGAAAAGTTAATTAGTAACTGAAGATATCGAATTTTTTTTTTCCACCATTTTCTTAAGAAACTTCCAAAACTTAATCGGACTTCCAATCAAACCGACGAAGATACTTTTGTTTCAGTTGGAATTATTTTTATCTTAGTAAAAAAAGGAAAAAAAAAAAAGCAAATTTACTAGCAGAAAGGAGACTTCAAACGTATAAGAAGAGTTATTAACATCACACGAAGACAATTATTTATTATTTACTACTTAATTAAGAGCAGAGTAAAATGCAAGTTTACAGCGATATACATAATTTAAAAGTCACAAGCTGGCATGCAAATACAAAAAAAAAAAAAAAAAAACAATAACTCTTTCGGAGAAAAGTAACAAATTTTCTTCTAGCGGATATTAAAAATGTTTAAGAAATCTTCTAAGAACAGAGTGATTTATAGAATCGGTAAACTCATTAATGCACGGATAACAAAAACAAGAAACAAGATAATTCTATCGCCAAATTTGAGAATGTTCTCATTAAAAAAGGAAGGAAAAAAACGAATGAAGGCAGTTGACCGCAGATAAATAATAATAACGATTAAGGAGCCAAAATATGATTATTAGGCATAAAATTCGGGAAGGATAGAGAGAGAGAGGTGATGCGGATAGCTTTTAGCAATCAGCACTTGCAGCACAATTAAACATGATCGGATCGAATGGAGTTTTAGTATTTGTTTGAAGTGAAAGAGTGATAATAGAATTCGATACATTAAATGCCGTTGTTCTACAGCTGCCAAACAAACTTTCGATAAAGATTACTCATCTTTCTTCGCCAAAAAAAAAAAAAAAAAAAAAATATAAAGATTATTAGATTGTGATGTGACTCCGAAATTACTTCTTAATACTGTTTAATATAAACGACAGTTTATATTGGCAACTCGCTGTTATTTTATTAAATATTTATATTTAGAAGCGAAAAACTTTTTAAAAATTTATGTATTCTGCGTTATTATTATTATTATTATTATTAATTTATCGTGACCAAAACAAAAGAATTAATTTGCATTTTTATAAATATTTTTAGTACGGTTTTTTTGTAGGTGGTGTAAACATTCGTTGTTTGCGGGAAAATTATAAATATATAATAATGATTTTTGACAGGAAAAAAGGGGTGAAAAAATTATTTTCTAACTGATGTAAATCATTAAAAAAAAAAAAAAAACGTTAAAAAATTGGTTTCAAATGCTAAACCACTTGGTTTAGCATTTGCCATCACTTGGTTTAGCAGACAGTTGGTTTAGAATGCTAAACTTTGTGCTTTAGCGTTTGCCATCACTTGGTTTAGCTCCACTTATTTTAGAATGCTAAATCTAGTGCTTTAGCGTTTGCCATCACTTGGTTTAGCTCAACTTAGTGTAGAAGGCTAAACCTAGTGCTTTAGTGTTTGCTATCACTTGGTTTAGCTCCACTTAATTTAGAAGGCTAAACCTAGTGCTTTAGCATTTTCTATCACTTGGTTTAGCTCCACTTAATTTAGAAGGCTAAACCTAGTGCTTTAGCATTTGCTATCACTTGGTTTAGAATGTTAAACCTGCTGCTTTAGCATTTTCAACTACCTGTTTTAGCAGCCACTTGGTTTAGCTCTATTCAGTTTAGAATGCTAAACCTAGTACTTTAACATTTGCTATAGCACGTGATTTGTTCAGCATACCAAGTACCTTTTTCCTTTAAAGTAAG
>WUQG02223081.1:0-21198 GCA_011317285.2 Androctonus mauritanicus
ATTATGTAGCATTTATGATCAATATTCTAATTATTTAAATGAAAAATATCACGAACTGTTCAAAGTCGTATCTAATCATATTTATATGTATAACTAAACGTAAGAAATCTGAATTCAGTCAACACAATGCTGACTAAAAGCGACAGTAACACACACATACACACACCTGTCATTCAAGCATCCCAAGAGGTTGGATCAGTTGACACGCATTCTTCTTCCCTTGGGTCTTTTATCACTCGCGTGTGCCTTCTTTAAGAGAATCTCCTGAATTAATTAACAAAACTTTAAATTGACAAGTAAAAAGATAGCTACTGCTGTCCTTGACAACTCGCTCTAAAAGATAAGAACCGTCGGATGTTCTTTTTTTACTGCATACAGACCAAAACTTAATTATGCACCTTGGATTGTTATATACAAACATACAAACTTTCAATACGCATCCGTGATCGAATTTTAAATTACATATCATTGCACACGCTGGTTAAAGAAAAGAAAAAAAAAAAAGTCGCATTTTATGAAATATTTAACTAATAACGCGCTTTTCCAAATATACTTTCAGCGTATCATTAATCATACTTTCAGGCATTTCTTTGAAGTCTCTACTGATGGAGAGAAACCAATGTTTTCTGTTTTCCTCTTATAGTTTCGGACTAATATCGAATTACTTCTAATCTATATTCCAGAATTAATCTTACTCCAGCTAGGAAAAAAAAAACTACTTAAGAACGTTGTGTAAGCTAAACATGTATCGACTATGACATTCTTTGAAGATTGTATGGAAAAAAATATCGAGAATAGGACGATATATTGTCTACATGTTTTTTTACTGTTTATAATTTGTAATTTTGCTTTTTTTATTGGTGAATAAATAAAAGTAGCATGTTTAACTATTTAATAAATACGGGAAGAATATATAAAAAAAGAAGGTAACGTGCAAGTGTAGCATAAAATATGCATGCCGAAATAGCCAAAGTTATATCACTTGGTGACAAATCACTATTGCACGTAACGTTCGAGAGACGTGTTTGCAACATATTAGAACATTAAATTTGTTTTTTCCCCAACTGGAACCCATTAAATTGTTATATTTTATTTATCCCCAAGTGCAGCCAACACAAAACTGCGAAACGTTGCGGTATATGAACCACGTTTGTATAAAGAGCACATCAAAATGCGAAGTATACAGAGACAGAGAGAGGGGGAAAAAAAGAAATGGTAATAAAATATAAAATCGGTGGGAAATTAAAAGACATTTGCGACGTCCATCACGATTCGAGACAAAACAAAATGGCGCATTATACACACAGAACGCAAAAGTACCTCTCTTAACTTGAGCAGAACTTGGAACTTTGATAATTTTTTTACTTTTTTCCTGCGATTTTCAGTTAATTTTTTTATTTTATTTTGCAGATCACGTGAGGCCAAGCGACCCAAGAATACTTAAAAAGGTGGAGGAAGAAGTCGTAATATTCACGTGTGTTTTGTATGATCAATGTCAATAAAAGAAACTTATATGTTGTATCAATGTACTCTTACTATATGTAAATATAAATGACGTATTGAGTTGCTATTCGGTTGAGCTTAATAAAAAATAAATTTGATCGCATACGCGTTAAATTTTCATTGGCGGTATTTATAACACATTCTAGATAAGAGATATCGAACGTTGTAGAGATGGAGATAGAGCAGCGCGTAAGGTCTACGTACAATCTTATCGTTAAAATTTGATCTGCTACTCGGATATCCCGCCTTTGATTTCTATCGAATCTCTCTCTCTCTCGAAAATGGCATTTCTCTTGATTCATTGCTTTAATAACTAATACAGATTAAAGCTTTCTAGCTCTTGTGTTATTAAACTTGACAATACAATCTCAGTTACCACAAATTAATATATAAAATTCTGAAAATAAATAAACGAACCAAAACTTTTTAATTTTTTACCTAAGTTATATATATATAAAAAAAAAAAATGTAGGAAAAATTTAAGTCGACGAACAACCCACTTTTTATACAAGTTTAGCACTCTGCAACTTTTTCCAACGTAAGAAGCAGAAAAAAAAAGTGTATGAGTGATATATGGTGTATACGAAGCCATTCAGGTAGCAACTCCACTTTAGTTTCTATTTTAACTTAAAAATCTTGCGATAAAACTTTAAAAAAGTGATGACGACTAAAAAAGATATTTATTTTTTGTTTTTATAGCTTAACCGATTATCGTTTTTCGTCTATAATCACTCTAATTAATTTTCTATTTTCTCGACTTTCTATCGTTTTGATACTATCAGAATTAACGGTTTTATATATGAAAATACTGTATCCAGTCAGAAATTTCGTCTTGTTAATTTCTGTAACGTATGCCTCGACATAAATCAAGAGTTTAAAGGTATAATATCCAGAGAGTTTGTTTTATGGTGAATAATGTGGAACGGGATACTGTAGGCATTGTTTTTTTTTATGTAACGGAAATATGTTGGATTCCAGAACTGATTTATGACGCAGTATAAATACAGCATATATATATATAGAACAAGAAGAAAAAAGAAAAAAAAAAAAACAATGTAAGAAAAACTGGAAAAACGTATAACTGAACATTAATTCGGATCGTCGATCTTATACAATTGATAAATATATTCTCGAAAGAAAAATATGTATATACGTTATTGAATTTTTGTAAAATGTGAAGACGACACAAGCACACAATGTTATACATACAACAAAAAGTAGTTGGTTTTCTTAGAAAGAAAATGATTTTTCTTATGTTTGTGCGTTAAAACTTGGAGTTTATAACCTTAAGATTGGATTATTTCTTTTGTTCGGCATCGTTCAAAACCGAGTCGAAAAGTAAAGATGGAGAGGAGAAGAAGTTGGAGTCTCCTATTTCTTATTCTTTGTCGACTGTCGTTTTGGTCCAATGTCGCCAAAAGGCAAAAATCAAACTGAAGGATCCAAAGAATTTCGTACAACTTCGAACTAAAATGAGAGAAGTCGTTTTGAAACGAACTTTTGGCTTCGGGCAATGGACAACGATTCTACAAAACTCTATATAACCTATCGGAATGTCCCCAGTAATCAATGAATATTCTTGCACCGAGAATTTTTATTCTGTAAAAAGAAAAATTTTTTTGCAGAGATTCGATTAAATTTACAGCAAAATTATTATTACTATTATTCGAAAATTACCGTAGCTCGGTGTTATAACTAATAGCTAAAGGATAACCACCTGGAGGAAGAAACGTTTTATTGAATTAAGAGAACGGACGTTATTGTGCCGAACAACTAGTTTGGATAATTGGACACGTCCGTTTATTTTGGATGTTAATCTCTTCAAATGTGTTGTTTCAATTGGAGTTAGCAGTTTCTATTGGCATGCCAAGTAATAACGAATAATTCTAAATAATTACATCATCTAAAACGAATATGGTGTAAAATTTATCCCGCTTTAAGATGGCCGACATTTTTCGAATACTACTAATATCGGATACCATTTTTATATATTAAAGTAGACGTTGTTTTACGGTCGGATCCCCAAAATGCATTAAATTTTAAGTTATTTTGGTTTCTTTAAATGGGGGAAAGAAGACAGATATGCAACGATTTCTGGAAATTGCACGGTGATCGCATTTATCATTTAAAACCTCTCCGGTTAAAAAAATGAAACCGAATCTAAGTGTTTCGGTACACTCGATAGAGGAAACCAATATAAATTTTTCATTTTTTTTTCTTTTGTATGCTGCATAAAACACTTTATTAAGGCGGAGATGTTACGCGGTATGTAGAAAAATGCCGACATCATTTTTCAGTCTTTGACTTCCATTTCTCTGCTAGAATCACTACACTTCAATCTTTCTCGGAAAGATTGTCAAAATCTGTCCCAAAAGACCCAAGTTCTATTCCATTTGAACTCCGCATAAAGGAGAGGAAAAAAAACAAAAGAAAAAATTCGAACAGTTTTCGGGTTTCTCTATTCGCTTTATGTTGACCAAATTATACAAATACTCAGATAAAATTCATGATTATTGTTTTATAGCGATGGTTTTATCATAAAATTCCCCTTTTGCAAAGTGTTAAAACCCACTAGAAAGAATTCCGTTTATTGCGATATTTGTCAAATGTAACAATGGCGAAAATGATGCCGTACCATTCATATATATATATATATATATATGATTTTTACGAGAGTGGATAGTGAAACTGACGTACTGCCATAATAAAAACATGAATTTTTCAAATACATTTTGGTGTATGGTTTCTAGCAATAACCTATATTTTATTCTTTTCAACAATGTTATATTTAAGAACTTAGAATAGGGTGAGGTTAAGCCGACGTTGTCGATACATACATAAACAATAATCGAGTAAATATATCTATATATAAAACTTACATTCATGTGATAAATCATATCGGAATTGTAAAATGTCTACTGTAGTTATAAAAATTACATTGCCATCCACAAAAACGTTCAGAATCGAATGCAAGAGCATCTAAAAGAAGAAAGAAGAAAGATTTGCAATTCAATATAAACTCGAAACTTTCTTTGGAAGGAGAGACCTGTGTTTATAATGTGAGATTCGTAGAAAAAAATCTTTCACAAATTTTGCAATATATTTCAGGTAGTGGATAATCTTTTAAAAGGAGCTGAGAAAGGCTCGCAAGAGCAAGAAAAAAAAATCGATTATTATTGACTTGAATAATGGCATTGCCTCTTATATCAAAACAAGCCAAGTTCTCTCGGACATGTTGAATCTTACCTTATAATGTAGCGTGCAGCGAATCCCCGCTTTGAAATGCTGATTCACAGAAATAAATTTTATAGAAGCGAAAAAAAATTATATATATATATTTATAAAATCAGATAGAATTTTTTTAATTTCATTTTTTTTTTAAGAAAATGTCTATGATGAATTATTAAAGCCGCCATTTTGTATTATAAACTTTACTAGTTGAAGAATGGAAGAGAGTAGTGAGCTAAATAAAGTAAGGAATATATATATAAGCTTTGTTATTAAAACAAATAAGAAATTCAAATTTTTAGTTTGTTTTTATTTGAAGAATAGACGATTTCTCTAAATCGAATATTGATTTCTTAGTCTCTTCTTTATACACGATTACTCCGGATAATAAGGTGTTGTTTGAATTTATAACTGGCAACATTGAATGGACGATATACAAAAATCGAAAACTTTCGAATGGCGGAATGGTAGAGAATTAACCTGCAATCCTCCATTTTTATTTCCCGTTACGTAATTTAAAATCGATTATTTCATATATTTAACTAAACGAGTACCGTTCGTCTCTCTAAAGTTTAAATAATCTATTATATTTTTTATGTAACCAAATAATTTATGTATTAGAAACTGTTTTTGTCTTTAAAAGTTAAAATATATATATAGTAATAAACAAAACATTGTAGGAGGCGTATAAGTTCGATGTATTGTCGTTGTGCGCCACTAGCACGAAACAATACTTCACTCAACAAAATGATTTAATATCTCCATTCTCTAACAATACTTGGAAAGCGATGCCATCTTCCGGAGAAATTTGTAAATTTTCCATTATTTTTATTATTAAAAATAAATATGCTTTAAAATTTATAATTTTAACGAATGTATAACTGGCCTACTAACGGAAAAAATATATTCGATACAAAATTATTAAAATTTTATAATTTTTTAAAAATATTATTAAAGAATCTGATGATGACAACATTTTTCCATAAAAAATATTTGCTTAAGTGAAAAAAATATTTATAATACAAAATTAATGTTTAAGTGGAACAAGATGAAATGTCAGTCGTGTCGGGATATAGCGATTGATTTTGTAATAATAATAATAAAAAAATGTTTAAAGAAAGGAATTTCTGATTAACAAATACAATTTCAAGAAGAAACTCTAAAATGAAAAAGTGACAAAAGTATTTAGAAAGTACTTCAACTGTACAACAAAAAAACAAGTTACTGACAACAATTACAACGATACTCGAAGAAGACTTTAGTAAATGAGAGAAAGAACCCGAGGGAGCAGTAAGAAATCCACTTATGCCACAACTGCTTTTCTAGTCGCCTCCTTTAATCTCGGTCCACGTGACCCCGAGACAGTTGGTCAGCCAGTTCCAATTGTCGTCATGGAAACGGGATGGCTGGACGTACAAACAGATCTTTCCATACAAACACCGTTATATTGCGAAATTCGATGCGTGGTATAATGAATATCGGGCTTTATGCTGGATTAAGATTGATAAGAAATATTTCGCCATATGGATTTATTCGTATTTACGTGTTAAAAAAAAAAAAAAACACATCACCAATCGTCACCGAAAATTTCATTTGGATAATTCGATCGCAGCGCCATTTAAAATAATTTTTTTTATCTATGAAAATAAAATTATAGCAATAGTAAATAATCGGATTATCTATAAATTAATTTTTGTAATACTGTACTCTTCATTTATTTATTAATTTTTTTTTTTAAATTTACTCCGACTAAATTTAAATCCAAAAGAGAATAAATTAAAAATAGTCGGAAAAAAAATGTCGTCGTCGTAGTCGTGATTGATTTCCAGAACTATATCCAAAGAGCAAAAGCAATGAATAAAATTTTAATAATGGCATGCATGAAAGAAATCCTGATTAAATTTCGCAGATATGAAACAATGTCAGACGAGCTGCGTGTGACTGACACACACTCCAAAATAAAAGTTGGACTTTCCGTTACTACGTCATTAAATGGAGCCGTGACGTCACGTAATAAGTACAGTCATCTGTGATTAGTTTCGATTTAAAATCCATTAAGTTTAAATAAATCGTATCCATTCCATCAGATAGAGATTTACAGAAATCAATAATAAAAATGTAATTTGGTTCAGAAATCAACCTAATTTATACGATTACCGATGCACAAAACTGTGCATCGGTAATCGTATAAATTAGGTTGATTTCTTTAAAATTTGTTTTTTAAAAAAAGCCGAAACCATTTTTTAAAAACAAATTTGTCTTATTAGTTTTATATAAAAATAAAATAAAATAACTACACGGGAATATTATATAGCAAAAGTTCAAGTTTATTTTGTAACCTTAGATATAATGGTATAAAACTGCACATTTATTACATACAGCTTTCATCTATTATCCTGACAGGGAGTAGAAAAGATATGTTGATCGCTGTTCTGGATCAATATTCAAGTCTTGCCACCATAAGAATTGACGTAAAGAAAATCTACTCTTCGCTAATGCAAGAATATAAGATAATTATTACACCGTAATCAATCACTTAGCGATCTTTTATAAGTTCCAAATTGCATATTTATCAATACTGAAATGAATTTTTTTTTTTTTTTTGTCGGAATTTCGATAGCTGTGGGTTCACGAAAATATATCAGATTTTAAAATATATATATATATTATTATTTGTTTTATTTTTAACAAGACCAACAAGAAGACGACTTTAAATAAAATTTTTCGGACCGAGCGGAATATAAAACAAGTTAGAAGTAATATCACAGGAGAATGCCGGCACGAAATGCAAACAGCTGAAGGTTATATCACGCTACTTAAAAAGAAAATATTCTAAATGCATTCGAATATATCAAAAAAAAAAAAGAAAGAAAGAAAGAAATGGTGACTGATGTAATAGTATCTTTTAACTTTAATATAAGCGCATTTAAAGTTGATCCGATGCGAGATTTTCGACTATAAAAACTATTGGAAAACATCATTTCCGTCACTGCTACCATTCTTTTCTATAAGCTAATGCAGTCGTTAGACTTCGATCTAGCGCCGATAACATATATCAAAGCTTAACTTTTCACATAAACTATGCGAATATGGACATCCATAAAGGTATTTCGCACTAGGAATACACACACATATCAATAAGAGAGTGGCGAAATTTCGACTCCATTAGCAGCGATCGAATTGGGAAAATTAGAAGGGGAAATACAAAGAAAAACTGGGAAGAATAACAACAAAATTTCTAGTGGTAATTAAAGACCGCAGGTCGGTTAACATAAATGTAACTGCATTAAAATTATAGACGGACTGTCAACTGTTCCATTAGATATCACTCTTTTATCCCACCGCCACCTGTTTTCATCGATCTTTCACACCACGCATGTTCCAGTACTAGATCGATTTTGGGGTTGACGCTTCGGCAGCAATGTCAGAAAATGGCTGCCATAATCCTTCCTATAGAGAAGTAACTGGGTGGAATCGGTCGACCAAACGGTAAGTATCATTTCCTCTTTATATAACACTAATGTGTTTGACAGCCGGATGAATAATGCGAAACGGACTACCAACGGAATAAATCCCATATTTCCTCTTCTTGTGGTCGAATTATGGTCTATAATTAGATTCTTTAACAAAGTATCGAGTATAATTTAAACACTCATAGTTAAGGTAATTACTGTGAGAAGTAATATATCATATCTATGTTAATACCACGATAATTAGCTTATAGTAATGAGTTTCTACTAGCTTTAAAAAATAATAATAAAAAATATTCGCTGCGACTTGTTCGAGTGTGACTTTTTTTTAATATTTAATTCTGGAATAATATTTCCATATTTTCTATTTTTAGTCACTTTTAGCTAAAAGATATTTCGCTCCACTTGATGTCGGTGTACATGCTGACTGACGACACGTCCATCATTATCATATATATTAGAACGTTCTTACCAATATCATTCTTAACTCATCTAAAAATTAAAACTGGAAATTTGTTTCGGGTCTCTTATATTATTACATTTTTTTTTTCTATTAAAGATTTAAATAAAAATAATTTTAATCATTATTTTTTTCTTTCTTAATTCCGGATTCTTTTTTTCGTTTTTTTTCCTTATATAAAATTTTGCTTGGTTGGTCTTTCTTATCTTTCTTGCCAGATGTTACTTAAAGGAGTTGAAAAAATATTTTTACTTTGCATTAATGCTGGTTATTCTTCGTTCTCACCCGGAAAATTAAATCCGAATATTCTTCACGTATCTATATTTTCTCACGTTTCACAAATATATAGGCTATATAAAAGATTTTTTTTCCCTTTTCTAGTTCCTTCATTTTCAATTTTCGGATAAGTTAACGACCCAAATTATTTTTTCTAAATATAGTCTCATCCAGAATAAAAATTGTAATAAAACTATGACATAGATTTTCATGTCTTTCTTGAAAGATAGTTGCTATGACAACAGAAGCACTTTCTGGACACGATCGGTTATAGTTGACCTATATTAAACATTAAAAAATACATAAATATATACATATTTTTGTTAGAGATAATTATAAAATTACATAACTTAATGATGGAATACTTCTTTCCCCATAGGTAAAAATGGTCGAGACGCAAGTTGCCATAGAAACAGGAGGCGGAGGCGAGGTCAAATCTGACACGCATCCTGATAATCGTACAAAATGGTGGACCATAGATGCAGTTAGAATCAAGATGGCGGAGAATTCCTTGTGGACAGTATGCAAGGCCATGACTGTGGGTGTGTTATTAATAGTAATCGGCGCCGGAATGGCCACCGTGGGTTTTTATTCAGAGTATCTGTCCAAAGTCGAAGAACAGAGAGGAAATACCACAATATGGGTAAAAAATGAAAGCAGAGATACTCACTTAGGCAGTTTAACTTATATCGGACCGGTCGTAATGGGAACTGGAGGATTTATAATTGTTGCAGCCTGTGTAATGACTTTCGAAGCTCGAGATACGGCAGCAAAAATTGTGCCGGTCTGGTTACGCAAAGGACGAAATCAGGCTATTCCCAGCACTGCCACGTCTTCTAGACGATCTAGTCAAACGTCATGGGAGAGATTCCTCTCTCGCTCCAGGAGAAGAAAACGCGAAAGAACTGCCGCTACACAAGCTCTCATCGATTTTAGTCTACAGATACAAAATAGTGTCGATTCGAGAAACATTGCCAGCGCTACGGACAGAAACGCTCTGAGGAAGTGTCCTTCTGATCCAATGATTTTTAGACGCACGTGCAACGAACAGATAGCTGACGTTAAACCGATACAGTTAAGCAGTACCCCACAACCGTCCATCACACAAAGAGACTCCAACTGCTTAGCTCCTGTTCTTCAACGTCAAGCCATATCGGTCGATTCTCCACAATGTCCTACTCTGGCTGTTCCTAACAATATTCCGAGTAAGGAATCGACCCAGTCACTGGCAGTCGATGTTTATCTCCCGCAAGGACCCGCACTAACTATAAAAGTGAGAGACGAAGGCAGAGACACTAAAGCAACTACGGAAGATCAAACCACTTTACTGATAGTACCTACAGTTCCCGATCGATCTGGTTCGATCAAACGACGCCCACTTCTCAGGCAAAGTGCTTTGGATACATGTAATGAAGACGAGATCTCTGACGAATCTTCCTGATCGTTTTATTTTTAAACCGAATAACTTACTAATACTCTCTTCGTCTTTCAAATTGTCGAATGTACTACCGACGCGGTGCGACCAAAACCGGCGCGCGCTTAACTGGATCCATACCTTTCATCATGACGCATGCGATCTCGCGCGCGCCTGCTTTTGTCGCGCCGACATCGATAGCACAACTACTACATACAACTGGAATGCCCACTTTTCTTCCTCTTATTCTCTTAATGTACATATCTCTATAAAAATTTAATATTTTGCCCTTTCTCACTATGATGCAATTGATCAAAAATACAGCAATAAGAACTGTAACCATTGTTAGATATTTTTATTTTAACCAATTTTTTAAAAATCTTTCTCTGTCTAATTGCCGACTCTTTATCTCTCTAATCTCCACTACTAGCAAACAAAGGAAAAAAAAAGTTTTTTTTACTAGCAAACTAGTAAATAATTAGCAGGGGGGAAAAATCGAGAAAGCATCAGAGAAAATGGGAAAGTTTTATTGCTAATTGCTCTTACATCAAGTACTTAGATTGTGATAGATTGATACTCACCTACAGTATTCGACAATTAATATATACAATTAGTTTTAAATGAACAAACAAAGAATACGAGTAGTTTTAAACATTTTACAATTATTACATTCGTAGGAAACACATTCTGCTATCAGCTATTAAGCAAACAATTCGTGTAATGTTTTTAAGTTACGCAATTCCCTCCCCCAGTTACGTGTCTCGCAAGCGATTTATCGCTCCGACGTCGCGTGTTTAATACACATTGCCAAACATTTTAATTCATAAAGCTCTGATGATATTCAATTAAACTATGCATGCGGCTATCACACAGATTAAAACAAAAACGCGTGCTGAATTTGCCTCATCGGAGCGTTACATCACAAGCGAGAGACGAAAAAAGTCACTGTTATTTAATACATTTTGGATGTAATTTGATAAATTGTTTTTATTAATTTATTTACTGAATACAATTAAATTACTCAGCCACGTTATGGATGTTACTTTGGATAAACTTTTTTTTTTTTTTAAACTGAATTAATAAAAATCAAATTAAAGCACTGTTTACAGAACGTTAATTATGTTAATGCTCGATTTTGTGAATTATAATGAATAAAAACACGATTATTATTATTATTTTCAGTTTTTAAAATAAGTAAAATAAAATTTTGTATTTGGAAATTATATTTTGTGAGTTATTATGCCACACATTATCAATCACTTGATAGAACTAATAAGCGTTATCGATCTCTTTCGTTAGCATAAATTGATGTTCGTCACACGTCCCATCAAAAAATAAAAATAAAAAAATAAATAAGAAAATCGATAAAACCGTGCCTGAATTACTAATTTCGGTTTAAAACGACCTATTTCAATGAGTTTATAAGGAAGAAGAGGGTTATTTTGGGCAACTTTTAACCTTTAAGATGACTTACCAATTACGTCCTGTTTACGTTCGAATCTAATTGAATTTACAAATATACTATACCAGGAATTGTGTTCCCCAGTTGAAAAGTGGTAAAAATCAATAATTCTGTACCTCAATCAATTAAATAAGAGAGAAGAGACAGAAATCTTCTGACATAATTTTTGAAAATTTTCATAGATTTTTTTAAAAAATCGTTTTTTTATACATATATAATAAAGGAAGAAAAAGTGTGTTTTGTTCTGATTGTTTATTAACTTTACTATTTTTATTTTTTAATATCTCTAGACATCTCGATGACTTAATGTTTAAAAAAGAATAGAGAATCAACGCTTCTAGAATAATATATATATATTTTTTGTATGCAAATTTATTCGTAGAAAATTATCGACAGACGTTCGCTATGAACAGACTTAAGATGTACTAGTAGTTACTTACAGATGACATTGTTAGATGAATGGAAATTTTTTTTTCCACATTTTTTTCTATTCTGGATTTTCCAGTATTAATACACCGAAATCTCTAAAATTATGTATGTACATCTATCGGAGAGATAGATATAATTTTTTTAAATCAGCTTTTGCTAATGAAGGAAGCATAAATTAAATTAAGTTTAATTTACAATAATTTGTGCGCTTTTTAAAATAATTAAAGATGCGTTTCGTGTCGCATTATAAATTAGAAAGAAAAAAATTATAAAGAAATTTCATCAGAGTGGTAGATCGCATCAAAAGAGAGACAGGGGAAAAATCAATTTATAAATTTTAAGAAATTTTTAACACACGAAATTGAGTATGAAATTTTAATTAAGTTTAAAATATTGTTAAATTTTCTTTTCGGAGTTTTAATGAAAGACTATTGATTGTTAACAACTCAGTTCCTTATGAATAAGATATCAAGAGTTAGAACTTTCTTTATTTTTATTTTTTCTTGAAAAATGAATGACATAAAAGAAAAATATATATATCTACATCGTTAGTAGATCATTTTTATTATTAAATTAGGACAGCATACATCAAAGTTTTTGATCCGCAAAAATTGAATTCGTTAAAATTATGCGACAAAAATAGCGGAAAAAATACAAATAATTAACAGAAAAAGTTTTCGTTTTATAAAAAAAAATTATTCAGTACAGTATTAAAAATATTTTTCAGTTTTCTTTCCGAAAAAAAGTGTGAGAGATCTGCCATACATGTCGTCTGTCTGTGTGTCTAGGTAACTTTTGTATTACTTACCAGGTTAGTAAATTTTCGCGAAATTTGTTAACCAAGTTTTTGTATTAAAGATAATCTTCATGTCGCATATTTTAATCTGTAACTGTAACCATTAAAAAAAAAAAAAAAATGGCGAATATTCAAATTTTATGAGGTTTTCTTCTAACAACTTTTGATGTATTTGATTGATTTTTATGAAATTCAGTAAAGAGGTCATGTCATTGAAGACGACTTCAATGACATACATTTTAATACGCATCTTTAATCATTCCACAACAGCAGATATGTTCGGAAAATAAGCGATTATTTCTTTCCATATCTGCTTGATTACAAAAAATAAATAAATTCTTTTCTTTTAAGTTAAATAATTTTACTAACAATAGTAATCAAAAATTTGAACAAACAAAAACTGAGTTATCTTGCAAATATATATCGATTTTTTAAAAGAAAAATTATTATATATGTATAAAAAATGCATTTAATATCGAAATTATTCGCAACGACCGTTTTCAGAAAAAAATTCTTTTTAAATTCAGTTTTATTTCATAGCGTTGAAAGAAAATCACATAAATTAAAGATATTAATATAATAAGAGAAAAGCAGAAATTAATTAGTCGGGTGCAAAACATACAAAAGTCCATTTGTAGAGAATAAGAAATCAAACAGAAAAAAAAAAAAAAAAAGACATTCTTCCAAAATCGAATCAACATGGAAAACAATTGCCTCACATTCCAATAACCGGAACGTTGTCGTGTTATCCGGAAATGACATTCGTGGTTAATTAACTAGTCAGATCGTTAAAAGTCGGGAGAAATTTGTGCCATTCCGACTTCACAACATTCATCACTCCACCTAACTAATAAAGAAATGTTTTAATTGGAACTAGTTTACATTACGCATTGAATTCGCATATTTTTCGTGATTTATAAACTCCGTTCTCTTCCTTATAGCTTAATTCGTTCAACGCCGTTAAAGTTTTAATTCGAACTTTCTCTACATTTAGTATTATTTACCTCCTTTTTTTCCTCTCTGTATATCATAGTTTTTAAAATATCAAAAAATGTGTTTACACATGTTCGAAATTTTCATCAGCGAGTATTACCATAAAAATAATTTGTAAGTATTAAAAATATTTCATATTCATCAAAAGAAATAGGATTACTGAATAACTTTATCCATTGTTATTCTTTATTGAAAGTTATCCGAAAAAATTAATTTGGTTTTGATCGACTTTGTCTCGGAAAGTGCAGTAATTAATATCACGCTATGATTCATTATTTAAATGTACTCGTAATTAATACGTATCAGTAAGAGAAATTTAATTAATTTTTCCTTCTTCGTCTTCAATTTGTTATTTATACGCTAAATTAAATAATATATATACTGTGTATATATATATTTTTTTCGTGATGACAAATGAACGACAGATGTAAATCCTTCTAATGAAAAGATTTTTCGCTATAAAAATTAAATAATTAAAAGGATTTTTTTCTTCATAAAATAAATTTATTTACTGTAACAAAAGAGAAGACTTCTTAAAACAAAAACATATGGCAATTTCCTTTACGAAATTTGCTTTCAAAATGATTTTCAACGCAGGTTTCTGAAGTGAAAAAAAAACTTGTTTTTTCATGTTGCGTAATTTTTACGTAATTGAACTTTATATGCGATTAATGACTCTACTGTGATTTAGTTTTTGCATTAAATTTAACATAAAATAGAAAAAATAATTTCTTTTAATTTTACTTTTTTTAAATAATTTTACGAAGAAAAAATTTTATTAATATGAAATTGATAAAAGTATTATAATAATGTTTACAATATTGGGATACATTGCACTTTTCTTCCCCTGACGCCATATTTTTCCTATTGATCACGTCTTATTCAAAAACTTTTAAACTTCAATGTGATTAAGTTTTCCAACAACTTTTCATGATTTTACTTATAGAAAGCTTAAAATAAGTTTCTTTTTGATCACGATTCGATTTTTGCTATTCATATTTAGTTTCAGTTTAGTACTCAAATTTTTAAAAGTTCTTTGTAATTTTTCATTCATATATTTGCGGGTAAAACTGATCAAATCCATTTTAATTTTTTTATTAGCATGTTTTCGCTTTTATTTGAGTCACAACTGAACTCTCATTTACGTCGGATGTAGCCATCTGTCTTTCTCCTGGAAGATTCTGATGCAACATTTTGAATTTTATTAGGAAACGAAAATGTTGAGTATATCCTATCGATCCTTTATCCTTCAACTATTGCCCAAATACTGGAATGGTTGTGAAAATTTATTAAGCTTTCAACTTTAGAAGACTCGAGATTGAATCCGAATTCCGTATCTCGGAATATTTTCATTATGGATCAAGGTCTTTACAGTTTGATCGATCTCATCAGATGTGAGTAATTGCAGATAGGGTGTGGAACAGATCCGACTACTAATCAGAAAATCTTCGAGATATGGCGTTAAAAATATCCACGTGTAGTCATCTCTTTGTGGACTTTGAAGTCTTCTTGTTTAGGATCTTATCAGATACATAAAAACAAATATAAAAGATTACATCATTAATATCCTTTGATCAACGATCTTTCGTATCATATATACGATATATATATATTTGATATTTTAAGATACTTTCAGGCTTGTTTATATACCTTTTAATGTTTTCTCCGGTTACATATTGTATAGAAATATTTTTTCTCCATCTCTATTATCCCATACTTTATCATCATCTAATGCTTAAAATCCAATATCCTGACACCTCTCGAAACGATTATCCTTTATGTGATTATTTCATTATATCCAATTAATAATTTCTGATTTTGATATAACAAAAATTTTAATCAAAACAGTTTTTATTAAAACGAACAAGAAATCTAATATTTTATTAAATTATTTTATACAAAAATAATTTGATAAAATATAGTATATTAAAATTTCTTGGTAATTGACTTCGAGGAGATCAAAATTAAGAATATTGAAGTGGATGGAGAAATTCAATAGCTGAAGATAAATTAATAATCCGCATACTTAAAACCTTATTTAACAAGTTTTCAGTTCGTTCTCGTATATCTCCTAGCATCTAAGATATCACGGAAAAAGAAATAAACCAAAATATAATCAATTCGAATTAAAATTGGAATTCCACGAATATTTAAAACATAAAAAGTTAGTTTTTAGAACAGAATCGTATCACGTTTATATTGAAATTTTAATTAATAGCAAAACCATAAAGATAAGAAATAAGATAAAATATGATATGCATAATTTTATACAACGTATGAAAAGTTGAATAATACATATAAATAAAAGACATTTGTTTAAATGTAACTGAATCATCATCATCAGCTGAAAGTATTAATAGTTTGAATTACCTACTTCAGAATTTTATAAAATAATGAAAAATTTTTAAACGTAAATAGAAATCGGTCACAGTTGATTCTCGCGAGGAATACGTTCTGCGTTATAGAATTGTATTATACGAACTGCAAAGGTTATACAGTATGTGAATCAAATAAGAAAAATAAAACAAAATATGAATATTTTTAATTGCAATAAATAAATGGCAAACGCTCATAAATACGAAATGTCAAACAATACTTAGCTATATAATGCAATACTGTTGGGTTAGTAACAAACATTTTGTCGTCTGCTACTAATCAGAAAAATTAAAATGGCGGACAAGAAGAGTAAACTTAGGTGGCACGTCCTCTGGCCGCCATAGTTTCGCCAAATAATTATGTAAATAACTTTTATTATTATTATTTATATTAAAATTTTACATATTACATTTATTAAATTAAATTATTTCGTTTAAAAATAAAACGAAATTGGAAAAATATTTCATGTGACAGTTCCAATTGGAGTTTGAAAATATCAAAATTTATTTATCGCATTAAAGGAATACTGTCGCAATTTTTTCATCGCGCTATAGAAAGCCGTGTTATACGGGAATCTATTGTATAAAAACCAATTTATTCTAAAAAAAATGAATAAAATGAGATGTGAAGTAAATATGAATAATTACTGTATGTATAAGCTAAAAAAAGAAATTAAAACTTTTAGAAAAAAAAGTCTGCATATTAAAAAGAGTTTTATATTATTATTATTATTATTATTTAACTGCATTTTGAAAAGTAATGCCAATATTCAAAAATAAAAACAAATTATTAATAAATGATAAAAAACAAGAATATCATTTTTATATAAAGAAATCAGAGAGAATAATACCGAAAGGTTAAATTAAGGTAATTAATGAAAAATGCATTATTATATTATAAATGTTCATGTTACGTACGCAATGTAAATATACCATACTACGCATTATTCTTGATATATATTGAAGATATTACTATAAACTGCGCTAGTTAATCCATCTAGGATTACAAAGATAAATGCGAAATGCTTAATCATATATCAGGATATAGTGATGTTATCCATTGAATAGTTTATAGAAGTTTAATAAGTTTGATGAATGAATGAAATTATTTGGCAGTAAAGATCACAAACAGCTAATAAATTGGGTTGCGTGAAATATATTAATTTCCACGCAGCCAATCTAGCCTGAAAATCCATATCTTTTATTTTTCAGGGGATCCGATCCTGATTCATCGTCTCATGTTTCATCTTCCAGCTCGACTCACTTATGGATATAAATGGGATCTAAGATGAAACGCATTTAAAAATGGCTTAAAAACAAAACTTTTTAAAATAAAACGAAATGCCCAAGATAATTTCACTGTTATGAATACATCATCACATATCAATAAACTTTTTTCACAATAATGAGAAAATGAAATGTGAAATATTTTATGTCCTAAAAGAAAAGATTAAAATAAAATTATCAGTTTATATTCAGTAATCACAAATTGAAATGGTAACAGGTAGCATAAATGAAGTAAGCCAACTGTAAAAAAATTAACTATCAAAAATGTAATACAACTTTAATTTTACTGAATTACGATGTAAAATTATCAAATTGAAAATGGAAATATTTATTAAATTTGCCTTTTGCAATTCGCTTCTTCTTTGATTTGAAGAGAAAAAAACTGATATCTTTTGTATCAAGATATTAATGACAAAACAATATTGCCAAATTTATTATAAAATTTTCCGATTTTTCGAGAGAAGTGGGATTTTTATGCGAACTCTTCCGATTTTTTTAATGTTGGCAATTAATACAAATTTTTATTTTCTAGTTAGCAATGTGAACTTAGCTCAGAGGACAATTTTAAAATGAAACAGAGTGCTAAAATTTGAAAGTTGTTGAAATAGTGCTAGATTCGTTAAAAAAAAAAAAAAAATGATAAATGAAAATTTCAAGTTTAAAAGTGATTTTTTAAAAACTTTCCCCAATTAAATAATTCAATAACAACATAATTTCACGTTAACATAAAATATATATACGAAAACTTCAAATTAAAAAATTCTTGTCTTCTGAATAAATTAATAACGAAAAAATATATTTAATAGAAAATCATTTTCATACTTGAATTTGGCTTCCATATTATATTGTTACCGTTATTCCTTTTTTTAAATAAAAATACTAGCAGATTATAATTATTTCAACATTTACTTATCTCTTCTTCAATTCCTTTAATATGCATGCGATTTGCTTTTTCTTCAGAATACAAATTTGAATTTTTTAAGAGAATGACTAGATTACACATTACGTAAGCTTAACTTATATAATCCGTTCTCTATTATTTTTCCTAGTTTGGAAGGCAGATTTAAACACAATCAAAAGAAGACTAGTAAGATATATAGATGTCTGTAAAGCATCTACTGATGCAGAAGTAGAAGCTTACTATGAGAAAACAAAAATAGCTTTTTCTTAGTTCCCTTTGCTAATTTAACTCTGTTTTTTGTGCAGAAGGAAGCTATTTCTGAATTTGCTAAAATTAAATTAGTATTTAGGGACTGATTGGTTGTTAGGCACCTGCATTATTGAAGGTTCAATTCAAGGCTAATACAAATTAAAATTCTTATTTTAGATCCTCAATTTTTACAAAATACAAGAAAACTGCTTGTATTTTGTAATATATTCTATATGTTAAACACAAATGTGTTTCATATATAAAATATATCCAAAAAATGTGGATGCTTTCTAACAGGCAGAAAATATCTTTCTAATAGAATCATTATTCTATAATGAAAATCCTATGATTAAAAACAATTGATCAGAATTAATAAAAATATAAATTTAAGATTTAATATGAATACAAAAAAATGTGGCAACAACATAGATATCTGCAACAAGAGAAGAAAATATAGTTGAAATGATGGTGTAGACAACTCCTCTTAAGCTTCTTTTATTTTAATATGAAATATTCAGCAGTTAATGAGATGCAAAGAAATTCAATTCAAAGAATATTGAAACACATTGATAATTACTCACAGAGTTTTATTAAGATAATTATTGTATAGGTAATGTATTTCTCCACACCTTTTCCACATCATCCTATTGATATTTTTTTAAGTTATTGTTATTTATAATAATATTGTTATTTAAAAACATTTTAACTGCTTTTCACCTCTATTTTGTATGTATATTTTTTGTTTGATATCTTTATGAACAACATATATATTTGTAATGTTATTTTTCATTGTTTTAATCCATTCAAAAATTATTAGTTCCAATCAAAGTTTCAAAGCATTTCAATTGTTTTGCTATAAAAAGCAAATATTGTGTAACTTCAAAGTTGTTTCATATTATCAAAATGTTATTCAATATTTTTAATTAAATATTGTATAATATTTTCTAAGTGTAAAGAATAACATATAAAATAAAATCATCATAATTTATTAAATTATCATATGTATTTTATTTAAGTTATTATTTAAATGGATTTGTAAAATAATATAAATGCTTTCTCAAATATTTTACCATGAAATCATTAAAAATCAAACCCAAAACTAAATATATTAAACATATTCAAGACATGAAGTTTCATCATATCTGACAGAAAAATCCAGGCTATGATTGCTAGCATTGAAAATGTATGCCACCAAACAACAGAGAAAATATTGATAATCATATCTACTAGCTGCAGAATTTCTCATATTTTCTTATATAAATTATAAATTTGTATGATTTTAGAATAATTTAATCAGAAATATCAACATTGATTTCATCTATGTCATTATAAAATGTCACATAGTATGGTTACTAGTCGCCATGGATAATAAACCTATTTTTTGCAATGAATTATTTAATATTTTAGTAATATCAGCCACATTTTAAAATTATATTTTATAATATATGAAAAATCTTGGAATGATCTAACAGAAAATATTTTGAAAATTTACCTCATGGTTAATGGTTGAAGTTTTTTTTTTTAAATGGTGGAACTTAAGAATCTGCTAAAGGTTTTTCCTTTAATTGCATATTTAATTCAGGCTTGAATAAAAGGCAACATCTACTATTATTTATTTTTTGAAAAAAATCAATTCATATTAGAATATTAAATTTTCAAGATTCAATTTGGAAATCAGAAAAGACATTACTTTATTCATTTTCTGAGATGGGCCTATAAAGCCTCAGAAGAGAAACTATGAAAATAAAACAAAAAAAACCCTTTCAATGTTAATATTTGGTAATACAGTAATTATAATAGAAAAATTTTCAAAATAACAAGCAGGTTCAAATTAGTTCCTAAAATTTCCAAATTTCAAATTAAGGAGTTTTTCATAAAATATGTCACATTTTTGAGAGTTTACTATATCATGATTATTAAGTTATTTTATTCTGTTTGGTTTATATTGTTACAAAACTTCCTTACTAGTGGCAATAGAAAGGTAAACCCTATGCTGCAAGAAAAAATTTCAAGTTTTTTCCTTATAAAATAAATCTATATATATCATACGGCCCTTTTAACAAATAATTTTCTTGATAAGAATGTAGTTACAATTAAATTATATTTCATACTAGCAACTTTTGCTGGCCTGTAATATTTTCATTAGATATTGATTTCTTGGGACATGAAAAATTACTTTAAGGAAATACTAGTCTATGCAAGGAAAAGGAAATGGATCACAAGATGAAGACAATAATATATAAAAGATTTTCTCACAAATTAATAATATTGAACTATTCTATATTAGTACTATAATTCATTCATAACAACAAGCACAATTGAGCAGACCAAAATTATTCACTAAAAATAACTAAT